>FXXK01001539.1:4301-24610 GCA_900184695.1 Betula pendula | reverse complement strand
TACGGTGAGCCAAAAACACAGCCCGCAAGAGATCTTGCCCGTCAAGTTTAGCCAAAAACATTGAAATCAACCGTAACCCATCATCAGTTGCCATTGAGAGTTTCTGGATCAGATGGGAGCTCTCCATCCACACTGCACTGGACGAAGTGCATTCCCATAAAATATGTCCGGTTGTCTCAGGGAAAAGCCCACACACTGGGCACAGAGGATCTTGGACAATCTTCTTCTTAAAAAGATTTTCTCACATGGGTAGAAGATCGTGGCAAACTCTCCAAAGGAAGTTTTTTATATGACCAGGAATGTGTAATTGCCAGAGCTGCCACCACACTTCATTGTTTGTAGAAACCGAAGATGTAAGATCATTGGATATAACATTGTGCCATTTAATCATTATATTATATATATGATTTAAGTATTATCATTAGATATATAGGAATGATTAGAACACATGAAGTAAGATCTAAGATCATATGATCATATAATCCCAAATTATGTGATTAGCATTGGAATCAACATTGTGTTTGTTACAATGACAAATTAAGTATTATGATTGGAATTTACATCATATGATTATATGTTCATGTGAATTATTATTCGAATTTAGATCACATTATCATATAATCCAACATTATGTCATATGATCATATAATCATTAGATCATAGGATAAAATACTTTGCCATTTAATCATTATATCATACGAAAATGATCTTATGATCTAAGTAGTATCATATGATAGATCTTAGATCATGTAATGTAACAATTCATAATTATTATACTTGTTATTTATTATAGATAATCATATATTATATGATATGATTTAACGCATTCATTGTCTGGGTATTGGGATGGAGATGTGCTTACATGTATGTTTGCACCATTTTTTGATACAACATGTTTTAAAGCCATGATAGCCATGTACCTATCATAGCTCCTCAGTTAAGCATGCTCCTGCAGTAGTAGTACCAGGATGGATGACCTCATCGAAAGTCTAGTTCGGGGAGCTAAAAGCAGACAATATTGTGTCATAGGGGTGGGGCGGGTCGTTACAATAATTCATAAATATAGTTAAGGAATTAGAGTATTATTAAGTAACTAACTAACTACAAAGTACCTACTACGTAAAAATAGTGCATTATTAACTTTAACTAAATAATTAGTTCATTAATAATTAAGATGTTAACACATATACACACACATATTATCGTTAACATAATAACTACTTAGTTAATAGACTAGCATTTTAACTAGTTAGTTAATATATATTAAGTAACTAAGTGAGTATAGTTAAGAATTACATATTTTTGTATTAAACTATTTACTATATTAACTATGAAGGGAGTATAGTTAAGGATTACATATTTTTATATTAAACTATTTGCTATATCTACTATGTTAGCATGTTTAATGTTATTAACTAAATACTTAATATACTATTAATTTAGTATATTAACCAGTATATAATATACTAACATAATTAGTTAGTAATTAATATGTTAAATTGTTAGTCTATATTGATTATAGTTAATTATATTATACATGTATAATACATATTAATATGTTAATTAGTTAGATATTGTTAGATTCAAATCTAAGTAACAAAACTTAATTCATTAGAAATTCTTGGAAATTGGTATAGATGGTAGCAACTCAATTTATTACCTTGCATGCTTAACAGCTTAAGTTACTATTTTCAACTTCTTGCTTGAACATTTAATGAATTAACATAATGAGAGGAAAAAAAAAACTCAAACATTAACGACCAAGATTGATTTATGGCAGCCTGGCAGGGGAAAAGACCTTTTTTTAAGAGGAAAAAAAAATACAAAAGTGCAACTAGAACATGCATAGCATACGTCTTCTATCCCTTCTATTGTATCCCACGAGGCACTACACTCCTCCCAACCCAATATTTTGCCTATTTTAACAATTCACACTGACAAACATTAAATTTTCACCTATTTGAACAAAACTTAATTCATTAGAAATTATTGGAAATTGGTACAGATGATAGCTCTCATGAACTTATTAGATAAAGCATGTTCCATTTACATAAATAGATAGTCATGATAAAGTATCATAAGAGATGCAAGTTCTCTTACCTTCTTATAATCATAAGAAAAGTTTGCAATAAAGCTCAAATGGTCACCCTCCGTGGAATCAATGGTACCTTCTATTTCTTGTTAGCAGCTATGCGTGGAATACATCTATTCAAGTGCCTATGAAATTGAGTTGTGGCACCAGAAAAAGGAATGCCAATGATGACTTTACAGTGAATGCACTAAGCTTTCTTAACACCACAACGCTTCACTTACTTAAAATCCATTCAAACTGGAAAAGTCTTCTCCCTCTGCTTCTTTTCAAAAGCATGCTTTTGAGGATCATCCTCCTCAGCCCCAAGAGTAGCATCCCCATTGGGGAGGGCAGTTACACCATTTCCACCTTCATCATCAAATGTGAAATCAATTAGATTTAGGGTCTCGTCCATGGACATCTTTTTAGTAACTATTTACATATGAATAATAACCACAACATATATAGATCATTAACCAGAAAGAATGAATAATAAATCAAACTTAGATATCAAATCAGCATTATACTACATACTAAATAGTAGATGATAAAAAATATGTCAACATGTACCATTTTTCTCGATTTTCTCAGCACCCAAACAAAGAAAAAAGAGAGTTACTAAAGTATCATGTATTCTTGTACCCTTTGAGAAATCGCACACTTTTGAGTCAAAATGAATGATTTTTCTTTCAGGAGGGAAAAAAAAAAAAAAGAAAGAATGATTTTTTCTGTCTCTTCGTTTTCTGAGAACCCAAACAGAGAGCAAGACAATAAAGAGAGTAAATAACAAAAACAAAATATTCGAAATTGACAAAGCATGGTCTTTTGACAAAAAAAAAATTAAAACCATGAGGACCCAAACAGAGAGCAAGACTGCAAGAATTAAAATAGAAGGAAAAATTGCTCAAAATCGTGGATAAATGAGAAAAATGGAAGTGTTTTTCTTTTTCTTTCTCGGATTTTTTTTCTTTAGGAACCCAAAGGGCAAAAGTGATTGTGAGAAAGAGTAACAGAAGATGAAGAGATAAGGAGAAAGGCTAAGAAGATGAAGGAGAAAGAGAGATTCACCAAACAAATCGTAGCATTAGTGAGGTTTTAGGAGAAAGAACACAAAACTCAAAGTTCTTTATTCAAGAGAGTAATCGAGTAACAAAATGAAATACTTAACAACAAAACATATCTGCTAGTATTGAGAGGATGGATCGCATGAGTGAACCCTTCATCATTCTTAAGATTTGGCCGCCAAATCTAGCGGGTGAGGCTTAGAGATTGGATTGTGCAAAGAAAGGATGAGAGAGGCTGAGAGAAGAGCCTGCATCAGAGAGAGTCGATAAACGTTTGTGAAAGAGGAAGATCAAATTGCATTAATGTGGTTTGTGGGTGGTTGAGAGCATTAACTCTCTCTAGTCTCAAGGTAGTCTCGGGACTCTTCTAATAAAAACTTTTTGGAGAGAACCGAGGGAAATATCAAACATGTAATAAAATTGAAAACCTAAATCTTTTAAGCCGTTGGATCTTTAGCGATATGATCCAAGCCATACGATCAAAGTTAAAGGTTTCGCTCTCTAGCCATACAATAATTTTTTTTTTTTTTTGAATCTTTCTTTGATGTTTAGATAAATGATTGGATCTACCTTTAGCCTATCAAGTCAAAAATATATACAAATGTTGGATCTTATCCTTTAAACACAAACGTTAGATTCTAAATTTTTAAGATATATATATATATACACATATATATGTACATATATATGTATATGTGTACACATATGTACACATATATGTGTACACATATATGTGTACACATATATGCATACATGTATGTGTACACATGTGTATACATATATGCATATTTGTGTACACATATATTTGTACATATGTGTACACATACACACATATGTATACATATGTGTACACATATATGTATATGTATAGATATATATGAATGAGCCTATCAAGCTTAATCGAGCTTCCATGAGCTTTGTTCACGAGCCTACCCCAAGTCGAGCCGAGTTTTGACATGTTCAGCTCGTTTAATAAATGAGCTTAAAAATATGTTCAAACTTTGTTCATTTAATAAGCGAACAGAGCTCGAGCCGAGCGTGAGCATATTCATGAGTAGATTTGCTCACTTACAGCATTAATTATATTAATATCGCATTCATGATAATCCTGTCAAATGAGGAACGATAACCTTACATTGCTACATGTGATTTATACCTTAAACATATGAGTTCATCATATGATAAAATGTACATCTTGCGTATTTATACTCACTAAGTTGTGGACTTGCACTTGTAAAACATATGTTGTTTTATATATAGTTTTGAAGATGATAGATCCTACGAACCGTTATGTCTGCCTGGAGGACATAATTTGGATATTTTTTTGAGAGCTAGATTGTTAATGGTTTGAAGACCATGTGGGATGGTGATGAGGAGACTCATCGCGATATGATTGAGATCATACATTTTCTTTATCTTCTTAAGACTATGCCTTGAAACTTAATGTTTTATGACTCTTAGATTTGGTTATATAATATTTATGTTATGTTTTGATGACTAGTCTTTGACCGCAACATTTGGAGATAGTAACCAACATCAGATAAGACTCAGAGATTTCACACTCTTCGAAGAGAGTCTATAATGGAAGACTTTTCACTTACATACAGAGATAGCTATTAATTTAAACCCACAATCATCAAATAATAGTAGAGTAAGACTAAAATCATCATAACATAGATAATAAGTCTCCAAACGTATGATCAAGAGCAGTCATCAAAGGATTACAAATATTACAACCCAATTCTAGAAGTCATGATTAACATAAAATCTAACGCCTAGTCTTCAAAAGATAAAGCATGAAGATGATCTCTGGCATATCTGGTGAGTATCTCCATCTTTATCCACATGTCCTTCAGCCAGACAAGATCAAGCTCCTAAAAAATTATCCTGATGATGTCCGTCAAACAAACACGGCGCCTTTCAAAGTCCATTCTCGACTAGATTAGCTATAAAACAACACATGTTTTACAAGTAGAAAAGATACAAGCGTAAGTCCATGACTTAGTGAGTACAAATACACATGATGCACAAGTTATCATTTATAGTGAACTTAGATGTTTATAAATCACATGGAGTAATACAAAGTAACAGCTCATCATTCCATGGCATATATGTTAGGACTAGATTCCATTTTGAGAGAGTTGAAAAAGCACTATCTCGTTGAAAGGTTCTATACATTTGCCCTTTCTCAAGGCATTTCTTTAGACAAAGACTCTGTTTTTTCCTCTTTTCGGATGTAAATATTTCTCAGAACATGGAGTGTGAATCAAACTCATGTTTGAATTGAAATTTTTGACAATATCATCATGAATGCAGTATAGATATAATATATGTTGTTATACGAGAATCATGTCATAGTTTTATATGGTCTACTCAGACCCTTAATCCCTTCCTGCTTGGGTTTACGTGTTCTTAAGAGAATATCTAGTATAATACCCGTGCTTTAGATTATAACGCCTCAACAAAATCATTTCACTGGTAAATGACTAAGCGGTTCGCCTCCCAGCCTCAACCCACAAGGGCTAAAACTCAAGAATCTCACACTCTCCGAAAAGAGTGTACAACGGAAGACTTCTTACTTGCATATAGAGATAGAAACTAATTGAAAACCATAATTATAATAATATCACCAGAGTAAACTAAAACATTATAACATAGATAGTGATACCTCTCAAATGTACGGTAAAAAACAAGTCATCAAAACTCCTTAAATATTATAAACCATTCTAAGAGTCATAATAAACACAAAATCTCAAAAGCCTAGACTTCATCAAGTAAAGCACATAAAGGATCTTGATCATGTCGCGATAAGTCTCTCATCTAGCTCTCCACATGCCGATTAGCCGCTTCGGATTTAACTCGTCAAAAATTATCTTGAGTATGCCCTCCAATGGGACAAAACTCCTCGAATGTCCCATCATCGTCTAAACTATCTATAGAACAATACATGTTTTAAAGGTGAAGAAGATATAAGTGTAAAATCCACGACTTAGTGAGTAATAATATACATGATGTACAAGTTATCATTTAGTGAACTCATTTGTTTAGCAAAAGGTTACAAATCACAAGCAATAATATAGATGAATTTCTTTTGAATAAAAAAATGTCATGATAATGCATTATATTTATATAGTACATGATTTATCAAAGGAACATGTTATATGTTAAATAATATAGTCTACTCGAGACATTAACCCCATCTCAGTAGGGTTTGCGCATTTTTAAAAGAACATCTAGTACATCACCGACGCCCCGGATATTGCACAAATATACAATCTTATACTAGCAGCCTGACGAGTCCGACCTCGGGTAGCCCAAGTTCTAGCAAATCCGTAACTGTGACCCTATTCAAATAATGGTGTGCTGGTCGCAAAAAACTACCATTCGATCCAAGGCCAAACATAAAAGTAAATCCTTTGACCATAGGGTTAACTTGTAACAATAGTAGCTCATGGCCGTTTTTCACACAAGATAGTGTACCATGTCATGTGATGCATTTTGGCGAACAAATACAAAAGTCAAAGGCTGCAAGTTTAGCACAAACAAGCGATTTTCCCTCATCTCCGGATTAGCTTCTAGAGACTCGGCCTCTATTCGGTTTTGTCTAAATTTTCGTGGAAGAAGAGCGTTGCCTTACTAATTGTCTTGTCTAATCTTAATCTTACAGTCTTTTATATGCATGCATTTTACAAACTCATTATTTCTATGCAAATTATAAACATACATGTTTTATAATCTTTCACCGTCATCAAAAGTACATTTTTCATACAAGTTGTAAACATGCATGTTTTATACATAAAATAATCATGTTATATAGAAAAATAATAACAGTTATCCGTGTAAGTTTTACTCACCTTGGTCATGATTATTCACCGGGCAATTCCCTTGATAGTCCACAACGTCTAAATCTGTGAAAAGGTCTTATCATCAGGCTTAATCTAAGCTAGAACAACTATAAGCCGTAAACCTTAAACTAACTAAAATAGGCTTTTTGCCCATCATTCATAAGTTTGATAAGGAAGGACGAGTGTTCTGTGTAAGCCTTTGAATGTTCGTTCTGTGAAGCGCGAACATCTGTTGGTGGTCAAAAAGTCATTCTGGACTGAAAACCCTTCCAAAACCTATACCAACACAACCTAGGGCCTCACAAGGTCTATAATATAGTCTAAAACCTCAATAACGTGCTCATGCAGAATACAAAACGTCCAACACCATTAAACAACTAAACCAATGATAATTTGTCATGAACTCAATATTAAAACCATAACCTAGCTAGAGGCTTAAAACTAGCAACCATGCTACAAAATAAGGGTAGCAACTCAACTAATAGAACAAGCTTAGTTAGGAAAATACCTCCTTGAAGAACAAGGACTAAGAAAGCTCCTCATCTTTCTCCAAATGCTTCACTCTTACTCATACATTGATAACACGCTGAGGCAAGGGGCGTAAATGAGATGAAAGTGCAAGGTGATGGGGTATTTATAGGGTGAGTTCGTGTGGGAAAATTTTGAGTGTTATTTTTGTTTTTTGGCGGTGCTTGAACGTTTGTGTAGCGCCCCGAAGATTTATCAAGTTTTAAGGGTTATTTTCAGCTTTGGGATGCCATGGAACGTTTGAAGGATCTTATGGAACGGTCGATGTGTTTATAGAACGTTCTATGTTGAGGATCAAACGTTCGATACATATTCCAATGCACTGATCACGGGAAAACTTTCGATCAATGTGCATGTTAGACAATATCAAACGTTCGATGCTTTTATCAAACGTTTGATGAAAACTCTAGGATCAATGGGTAATAGTATATCAAACGTTTGATATCGTACATCAAACGTTCGATGCACCTAAAAACCCAGCAGTTTTTATCCAGACGTCCCAGCTCTATAAATACACCCCTAACCCCCCAGCACTATTTACCTGCGTATTTGACTCTCCAGAACCTTGTGTGTGTGTGGGGAAGAGTGTTTGGAGGAGGAAGGAGGTGATTTGGCTTGAAGAGGTATCCATAATTTCTTGCTTCGTTTTCTTGTTGTTTTATTGTCTAGTAGTTGTTATGTCTTAGTCTCTATGTTGTGTAATTTAAAATTGATCATTTTAGAGTATTAGTTGATTTTATTTGAGTTTTGATGCTTTAAGATGGTTTAGAGGTTTGAAACCTCAAATCTTCTGTTCTTGTAGTTTGAGACTCTTTATTTTCTTTGGTTAGATGTTTAGGAGACCTGAGAAGGAGTTAGAAATCAGTAGGGACCGAGATGTGGTCCAGAATAAGTTTTTAGATTTCATCAAACGTTCGATGTTCTTCATCCAACGTTTGATGTTCTTATCAAACGTTTGATGTTCCACATCAAATGTTCGATGTGTGGGTATGGAACATTCGATCCTCCTTGTCAAACATTTGATGCTCTGACAGAATGACCTTTTGGGTTATTAGAAGCCTAGGGTTTGTTTAGTATAAGGTATAAGACTAATGAAAAGATTATTTATCAGATTTGGAAGTTGGAGACCCAGTGGAAGAGTATTTAACGGACCCATACAACTCAAGTGAGTAAAAACTCACATGGATACTTGTTATTGTTATACTTTTATGCATAACATGACTATTTTGATGTATAAAACTTGTATGTTTACAACTCTCATGAAATGCCTATTTATTCTCAACTGTAAACTCCATTTTGTGAAAACAGTTGTGATTAACAAAAGATAATGAAAGGATGAGTTGTAAAAAGTATGCATATAAAAGACACAAAGATTAATGTGGATCATATGACATGGTTGCACTGTCTTGCAACGGAATAATAGCCATGGGCTTACCATTATTATGGATTGATTCTATGGTCAAATAGTGTTATTATATGATGAGGGCCTTGGATTCAATGGTTTAGTTTGTGACAACGCACCATTCATTGAGTGGGTCACTAGTTACGGCTTAGCTAGTCAGTGTGGGCCACCAAAGGTTGGACTCGATCGGACTGCTAGTGTAAGACAGTACGTTTGTGCAATGACCGAGGCATCGGGAGTTGTACCAGATGTTTTTTCATATGCGCTAACTCCATTGAGCGGGAATAATGTCTCAAATAGACTATATTGTTAACATATCACATGTTCTTGAATTATATCATATACTATACATATATTGATTCATGACATGTTATAAACTGAGAATGTTAATGCTTGTGTTTATCAACTGAGTTCACAAATGATAATGTGTATAACATGTACATTATTACTCACTAAGTCGTGGACTTACTCTTGTATCTTTTCTATCTTTACTCTTATGTGAATTGTTAGCTGATATCGAGAATGACTATGTATGGGATGCACGAGGTGAGGTTGGAGGATGTCCTCCGGGTGATCTTTGATCACCTGGAACCTGTATGGCTCGCTCGTATTTGGTTCGGTGGTGGAAATCGCTGCAGCGATATGATCGACATGATTTATGAGATGTACCTCAAGCTAGACCCTAATTACTTTTGTTCATTTTGGATGACATGTTAATAATTTAAGATGTAATCTTTATGTATTTCGATGACTGGTCTTATGACCTTATTTTGGAGACATCAAACATATGATTATCTATTATATTATGGTTATGGTTATGGTTATGTTTTGTTGTGTTATTCTGGTATTCTTTTATTGTGGGTGTTAGTTACTATCTCAATCTTTTATAAAGTGACTAGTCTTCCGCTGTAGGCTCTCATTTCTTTTAATGAGAGTGTAGGATCCCTGAGTTTTGACCTTGGAGGGGTTAAGACTGGGAGACGTACTGTTAAGTCATTTACAAGTTAAATGATTTTTGCTGGGACGTTACAGTTTGTTGGTCCTATACTGAATGTTTGTGTGCTATTGACTAACGATTCTAGGGTTTCAGTTCAAACATTCGTTGACTAAGCTGAACGTTCGTGTATAGTCTCACACACACACTATTTGTGCGATCTGCTGTGAACAGTGGTGAATAGTGATACACGACATAGCTCGAACATTCTAGTGCACTACACGATCATTCGTTGGACTATTCACACAAACGTTATCGAGCTTTACTCAAACGTTCCTTTGAGCCTGATAAGTCTAAAAATCTAGCTTTTAATAACCCTACATTCCCATTAATCCTAAACAAGGCTTGCCTAAATTCGTTGAATTCTTTGGGGTATTATACAGATATTGCAAACATACCATCTTGTACTAGTAGCCCGACCGAGTTTGACCTCAAATGGCCTACGCTACTAGCTGTAATACCCCAATCTCAACCCCATTTAAGAGATAAAGTATTTTGGACTTTAGGGTAAGTTGGAGTTGAGTTGGGGCAAGTTCAAAAGGATTTTTGGGTTCGGTTGAACCTATAGGTCATTTCTAGACCTAGAGGATCGATCCTCTCTACCAGAGAATCGATGCTGGCCACCATAGGATCGATCCTCTTGTCTTGTTAGCAATAGGATCGATCCAATCTCGTGAGAATGCGATTTTAGGGTTTTCTAAAGCCCAAGTGCAGTCGTAACCTTTATAAATTCATCGTATACTTTCTCTTAACCTAGTTGCATGAATTCCAAAGTGTGGAAACGTTGTCGGAGCGCTGTTGTCTTGTTTGAGCTTTTTTTCCTTCGTTCTTCAAGAGTTTTAGGAGTTTCTAAGCCCCACAAGGTGGGTGTAATGATTGCTTGCACCAATCATCATTGTTTGTTGTTTTATTCTCTTAGGTTAGTGTTGTGTTTGTGGTCTTTTATAGTTGTAGTTCATGTCTTTTATTAAGCTTTGATTGTTTTATTGTTGNCTACCGTAGGTGCCTTCAACCGGAACCAACCTCTGATGTTGTCGGAGCGCTGTTGTCTTGTTTGAGCTTTTTTTTTCCTTCGTTCTTCAAGAGTTTTAGGAGTTTCTAAGCCCCACAAGGTGGGTGTAATGATTGCTTGCACCAATCATCATTGTTTGTTGTTTTATTCTCTTAGGTTAGTGTTGTGTTTGTGGTCTTTTATAGTTGTAGTTCATGTCTTTTATTAAGCTTTGATTGTTTTATTGTTGTAGAGTCGTACCGAAGTCGTTTGACCGTAGGATTGTTAGAGTTTGACCCTAGAAATGTTCCAGAGGTTGTGGAAGTTGTTCTAGAGTTGAAATGGATTGTTTTGAAGGTTGGTAGCATTCTGGATGCATTGGGAAGCATTTTTGCCAGTCTAGGATCGATCTTGTTCACACCAGGATCGATCCAAGACTGTCAAGATCGATCCTGACTAGCCAGGATCGATCCTCACCTGGCAAGATTGATCCTACCCTAGTCAGGATCGATCCTAGCTACTACAAGGATCGATCCTAGCTACTACAAGGATCGATCCTCCCTCTGTCCAGAACCCTGTTTCATCATTTTTTTAGTCTTAGGTCAGTGTCTCTTGTCCGAGAGAGTTGTCTAACATTAGAGTTATTTGTAGATGATCATCTTGAGTAGTTTGGAGTTGGTTTTGAGAAGCTTTCGTACGACTTAGGTGAGTGATTCTCATATGGATACTGTTGTATAATTGCATGGTTACATCATTCTATTTTGTAATGATCAAGAAAACATGCATGACTTTTATTGCGCGAACCCCATTTTATGAACATGTGAACTTTCTTGTTTATGCATATGAGATAATTGAGAATTTGAGATAAGTGATGTTCGTGTAAGTCTTTTTATGTCATGCATGCATATAAAAAACAGTTAAGATAATTAAATTTACTTGACATGACCTTGTGTCATGGGCTTCCATTATATAAGCAAGGCCCTATGGTCCATGAGTATTTTATATTTTGTTTTTGGATCCAATAGACCAACAGTAACATCGCAACCATGTTTACATAATGGTTATGACTATGACATTGTCTAGCAATGTGGGCCACTTGGCGTCAGACCCAGTCGTAGTACTGAACAATGTTCATTAGTTTGTGCACATCGGGGCACCAGTGTGTACCAAAGGTTCTTTCGAGAATGCACAAACTCGAGCAGGAAAGGGTAAGGACCTGAGTGGACAATATAGAGTTGAGCTATGACGGTACTATTAGACTATCATGTATCTTATGCATAAATTGTATTGCATATCTTTTCAAATGTTATAACTATCTTAGTCGATGACATGATTTAATTACTGAAAAGAAATATTTTTGAAAACCTATAAGTTCACACATATTATATAACTGTGCCATGTGATTTAATCTTACTAAGTGGTGGACTTACATTTGATCTCTTTCTTTCCACCTGTGGGACACTTCGGTGTTTCACAGCTAGTTAGTAGCATCTAAATGGCGGACCCAGTGGAGAGATATGTACGTGTGAAGGATATAATCCGAATTATCTTTGAGCTTCTAGGTGCGGATTATATTATATGATGAGCTTATGGGACTTAGCCGATGATGCGTGAGATGAGTTGATTGAGATCATTTATTTGTCTTATCTGATTAAAACTCGCCCTTGATTGATGACTATTTGGAGATTTTAATTATTGTTGATGACTTCAAATGTTATTTCATTTGGATTTGTATTTCTTTAAGTTTACCTTGAGGAGATTTAATTATGTTCCGGATATTGTTTGAATATTATTTTGATTATGGAATATTAGTGAGTTATCTTGCAATGACTTTTGATTCTTCTATTGTGATTGTTAAATAGATCTCTTCGAATTTGTTTAGTTAGTAGATAAGTCTGAGAAGGTTCCACAAGTCTACCATGGTTTGGTTAGTAATGTGAAACTTACGATCAATGATAAAATTTACCACTCGCAATAGAATGAATTTTTGTAGCTTAGGACTATATAGAGGGTATCGAACTTCAATGATTGTTTAATATGATTATCTATCAAGTATTTAAGACCTAATCTAACCAAACTCAGAAAAGATGTTTGTTTTTTTATTTAAAAAATGAAAGTAAACATAAATAAATAACAAGATAAATGGAGTGGAGGAAATCATAGGATATTGATTTCACCATAAGCCTCAGACGAATGGTAGATTGCGTTCACATGGGTCTCTCTTTACATGCATGATATGATGTGCGTAATGGTTGTCAATCACACGAAAACATCGACAAGAAAATACTTTGGTTAAGAAGTAATGATAACTCATCTTTGGTAGGCACAAATTGTCCACCTAACCACTAATTGCGGTACAATCCGTTTTCCCTAAGTATAGCCTATAAAACCTCATAATAAGCATACACACCCTCAATGGATAAGTGTAACTAGTGTAACTCATCTTTAGTTGGCATGAACCGTCTACCTACATTATATTAAACTAAGGTGTAGTACGTCTTATCTTCCCTAAGCATGACCTATCAAACCCTATTGATTTTGTGTCAAAAAGAACCATTGCATAGCCTTCATCCTCATAATCACAAAAAATGAGAATGATTGAGTTCATTCAAAACAAAAAGCTTTCTAAGATAAGATAAGAAATTCATCATGAATGATTATAAGCATGAAAAACGATTTACAAGAGTTTTGCAATCCTCTAGGCTATACAATCATTACATATATGCAAAAAACCCCAAAGTCAAACACAATCGAACCATTAATATTTGTAAAGGGCTACATTAACACATTATGGAGGAGTTGTTCATTCAAGAAGGTGCTGGAAGTACCTTGGGAAGAAGAAGAAAGCCATTCCTAAGAGCTGTTAGAGCTCTCGGTCGTGATCCTCCTATACCTAGGCCTTCACACAACTCCCCTCCCAAATCGCTCTTTTTCATATGATTTTATAATACCTAGAATCACAATCAAATCTCCCACTTTAAGGTGATTTAATCTCCTCAAATCCCTAAGTGCAGGGTAATTAAGTCAAATCCTTAATTTCAGAAAGTCTATACTGAGTTGATCTCCTAGTAACCATTTCCTTTATTTTATTTTCTCTCTTCATATCTGGTGCAGATCGCAAATCAGATTTTGTTGCGACCGATTGTACTTGAGCCCTTTTAGATGTGCTAAAGCCAATTTATGCAGTGATGCGCTCGAGCCCGTTTTCTTCATCAGCTCACTATGAGGTGTTTTACACCCGAAATCAATAGAATTTCTTGCACTTTCTCCTTAGGACTTGAAAAAACGAAAGAACATAAAACATTATATTTACAAAACAAACTAAGGGTTAACATTATGCGAATTAAAAGCTTGAATGTATAGTTAGTACTCACCGGGATGTTACACTAGCAAAGCCGTAAGCGTAACTCCATTCAAGAATGGTTCCCTGGTCACAAAAAAAAAAAAAAAAACATTGAATCCAGGCAAACATAAAAGTAAATTTTCTTTGACTATAAAGCCAAACTATATAATTGTAGCCTATAACCGGTTTTTCCGCACAAGATTTAGTAACCATGTCATACAATGCAATTTAATCTTTCATAGCCTTTACATGCATGAATTTACAATCTCATTATTTTCTTTATCTTACTATTAAACAAACATTTTCACCAAAATAGAGTTCACAGTAATCAAATATATATATTTCATGTGAGTTATTAACATACATGTTTGGTACACAAAATAATCATACTATGCGGAAAATAACAATAACAAGTATCCATGTGAGTTTTTCTCCACTTTGTCGTCTTGTTTCATTAAGAAGTCTTCCAATTGTCATATTTTTTCATGTTCACATTTGTGAAAATAAGGAAGAATTATCCTCCTACACACTAGTGGTGGAAAACACCGAGCCGGTGATCGTTGAGACAAAGGTTTGTGCTAGTGGTAAGGTAATTGTAAGTTCTGCTACAGCAAGCATTGGGTAAAATCTTCTTTCCACTCTCTGATTGTCCTATATGATCCACATACTTAAGGCACAATTTGATTTTGATACACTTGCTTGGTAAGGTTAGACTTAAAATTTTATGTAATAGTGGTATATATCTTTACCTTTACTAAGCATGATGTTTTTGTCAATAAAGGATATAAAAATGTTTCAGTACCTTTAATGAAAATTTATTTTCTGTACTTATTGGTAATTTCATTAATTTTGTCATGATATGCCTTGGACATGTAAATGTTGATTATATCAAGAAAATAAAAAAACCGGAATCATTAATTCACTTGGTGATCAATATGGAGTAAATGTGAATTATGTGCAGAGACAAATCACTAAAAAGTCATTGTATATATTACAAGAGAAACCAAACCTCTTGGTTTAATACATAGTGATTTCGCGTGATTTATAAGCACACAATTACTAAAAGGTGGTAAAAGATTTTATGTGATGATCACTCTATATTTACTAATCCTTAACTGTAATAACCAAAGATGAAGTTGTTGAAATCTTCATAAATATAAAATAGAAGTTGAGAATCAAAAAAATAAATTGATTAAAAGACTAAGGACTGATAAGAGATTTTATATGAGTTTAATCTTTTAGGAATTTGTGAACAAAATTTATAATTCATAAAGTTTACCTTCTTATTCACCGAAATTTATGTCGTAGCTGGAAAAAAAGAAGAAGAAGAAGAAGAGAGAAGAATACTATGCTTGTTAGTTTTCGGGCTATCCACCAACATGTTGGGGGGGGGGGGGGAGCCATTCTTTTATCTTTTCACATTCAATTTTAAGTGCTCATAAGAAAACCGGTAAGAACCTTGAGAAGGTCATAAACTTTGTTTGAAATACCTGAAAGTGTGAGGGTGATTGGCAAATTTTATGTTACCTGAGCCTAAAATGAGGAACTAGTTCTAAACTTTGTGATTGTGTTTTTGTTGGTTATGCTGCAATATTCATGCTATGAATTCCTTGTTATTAATATTTATGTTTTAGATTACAATATTGTTATTGAATCTGAAAAATGCTATCTTCTTTGAGTATGTGTTTCTTTTGAAATAAGGAAAAAATATTATATGCACGAACCTTCTATCTGCTTCTAAGGAAATTGTGATGTGCAAGAATGGAGAAGCAAGCCAGCTAGAAAAGAAAAGAATTCCTTGGTAATGAATTTATTTCTTATATTGATGATGATGATCGAACACGTTATGAAGAAGCAATCAAATCTATTGATGCACCTTTTTGGTTAAAAGCTATAAATATTGAATTGGATTCAATTATGTCTAATCATACTTAGAAACTCGTTGAGTTACCTCCTAAGACCAAGTCAATTGGTTGTAAATGGGTGTTTAAAAAGAAGCTTAAACCATATGGCATAATAGATAAATACAAGGTATGCTGGTAGCTAAAGGTTACAAGCAAAAACAAAATATTGATTATTTTGATACTTATTCTTTGGTTACTAGAATTGCATCTATTATAATATTGTTTGACATTGGTTCTATCTATAAATTTATTTTGTATCAAATGGATGTTAAAACCGTATTTCTAAGTGGTGACTTAGAAAAATAAATTTATATGGAGCAGCCCAAGGGGGACTTGCAATTCTTGGTTAAGAGCACAAAGTTTGTAGATTGGTGAAATCCTTGTACGGATTAAAACAGACTCTTAAACAATGTCATGAAAAGTTTGATAAAGTGATGTTGTCAAATGCATATTTGATTAATAGTGCAAATAAATACATTTATAGCAAGTTTTCTAATAATAAAGGTTTCATTATTTGTTTATATATTGATAAGTTGCTTATTCTTTTGAACTAACATTGATGTTGTGTATAATGTTAAAAAATATATTGCATCTAATTTTGATATGAAAGACATGGGTGAAGTTGATGTTATTTTGGAATTAAAGTTCTTAGAGATAATAATTGCATTACTTTATCTCAGTCGCATTATGTTGAAAAATTGAGCACTTTGATTATTCATCTATGTCTTCACCATATGATTCAAAAATACAATTAGTTAAGAATCACGGTGATGATGTTTCATAAGAGAAATATGCACAAATCATTGATATCTTAATGTTTTTGACAAACTATATAGGCCTTGATATTGCATATGTTGTTGGTAGATTGAGTAAATATACTCAAAATTCTAGTGTTGAGCATTGGGATGTTATTTTTAGATTGTTGAGATACTTAAAGGGCACAATTAATTTTGATTTGTCATATTGTGATTTTTCTACTTATTATAAGGATATTATGATGCTAATTGAATTTTTGGTCCAGATGAGCTAAAGCTTATAAGTGGCTATGTGCTTACTCTAGCAGGAGGTGCTATCTCTTGAAAGTCCTTAAAACAAACTTGCATAACAAGATCCACTATAGAGACATAATTAATTGCCTTAGAGAAGGCTAGAACTGAAGCTGAATGGCTAAGAAGCTTATTGATTGATTTGCCTTTATACACTAACTCAGTTCTACTTGTGTGTATTCATTTTGATTGCCAGGTTGCCATATATAGCTCGAGCTAAAAGCAAGATCTATAATGAAAAAAGTTGACGTTTTCGATTAAGGCACAATATTGTGAGGCAACTTAATGAGACCAATGTAATGTCCATGGATTTATTAAGGTTAGAAAAGATCTTGGCAAATTCTTTGACCAAGCCACTGGCAAGAAGGTTGGTGAGTGAAACATCGAGGGAGATTAGACTGATACCCAAATTATGACACTGTGATTAATACCCAACCTCTGTGATTGGAGATTCCATGAATGAGGTTCAATGGGAAACAAAGTCATAAGTGTTCATGGTGAAATGATGAAAAATAGATTGTTTTATGAATAATTAAATTCTTGAATATGAGCTTGGCCATTGAACATTCGTTGGTGGACAGAAAGTCATTCTAGACTAAAATTGTAATACCCCGATACCCTTTTAAAGAGATATATGTAATTCAGCATACACCGAGATTATTTATTTACATTTTTGTTATTTATTTATGTATATAATATTTTTTTAAAAATATATTCCGAAAATTTATTTCTTTTTCTAAAAATTTTTGGGAGACAAAATCTATTTTTGTAGCACTATTCCAAATTTTAATCCCATTATTTTTAGAAGATTCTGAACATCCATATATTTTTTCCTTGCAAAAAAAAAAAAAAAAAAAAAAACCCTAGACCCTACTCTAGGGGTGTACAAGTTCACCGCGTACCGACCGTGTACCGACCGAGTTTCGACCGCCTACCGCCCACTGGCGGTCGGTAGGCGGAAGAAAAAAAATTTCTTCCGACAATTGTCGATCGGTTGGCAAAATCGGTTTTGTACCGACGCGCTACCTGATTTAACCGACTTTAACCGACATTCATTTTCATAATCAATATAGATGGAATGAGAGAACATATTAAATTCACATTTTGAGAAATCTAATGCATATGTGCACGTCACTTTGAAGAGTTTTTTTGTAAAATTTTTTTAAAGTATTTATGATGTCACTTATGAGAATGTAAATGACCGATCTTATCAGGTTTGTAAATGTTGATTATAAGAATGTAAATTTGAAACAGGTTTTTATATTATTGGGTCATATTAATTTTAAAAATATTCAGTAATTTTTGAAAATGCCATATTAAAACCCTATTTTCGACCCAAAAAACAATAGGCTGGCAAAGGCGCATAACCTAAAAATTGGCCCAAAAAGTGCATGGCCACCCTAGCGAAACCCCCAGAAAACTTGACCGATTTAACGACATTTTCCGACCAATCTGTACCGACAAAAGTCGGTAATGTCGGAGGCGAACAAGCCACATGCGTAAAGTCTGAAATTTTCGACTTTACCGACTGTTGATTTGGCGAAGCAAAAATGCTATTTTCGACACCGACTTAACCGACGAACACTCCTACCCTACTCAACCGCTTAGCCTCTTGCGCCATTTCCCCTTATTTTTCATTGCTTCTAAATAAATAGAACACTTGAAACCCTACTTGTCTCTTTCTTTTCTCCTCTTGCACACTTTTCAGCTTTGACGGCACTCTCTCAAACTTTCTCTCATGTTGCCGTAAGGTATGCTATATCTCCTCTCATCTCTTTCTCTTTGCATGGTTATTGTGTTGGATAATGGCATGAGCCATGTTTTGTCTTGTAGTGGAAATATCTCTTGTCCTCACATGTAGTAAGGGAGTACTCTTCCTTTTTGTTTAATGCCAATTCTCTTCCATACGCATATGTATATATATATTGAAAAATAAAACCATTTTTTTTTTTCAAACACTCAGCCACCATTTTATCATCAAAAAGGGTTTTTATTATCATTATCCTATATAGTTAAATTCACTTTATCAGGGACACACACACGTGTACGTCACTCATATTTGTTTTGGTTAACAATTCCATAACTTTTCTTGGGAGACATCAATTCGGACATAGTTTATTACCTTCCTGTAAAGTGTTGTCTGAAAGAGTATAGACAATATTTGTAGTAGAATTGCACAGTAATTAGAATAGTAAAGCCATAGATAATTTCCTTACACAGAGCCCATTAGAAACTAATCATGTCATTTATTGTTCTTTTGCAAGGATTTATTTTCTAGTCTAGGACTAACATAGTTAAGTTATATNATTTTATCATCAAAAAGGGTTTTTATTATCATTATCCTATATAGTTAAATTCACTTTATCAGGGACACACACACGTGTACGTCACTCATATTTGTTTTGGTTAACAATTCCATAACTTTTCTTGGGAGACATCAATTCGGACATAGTTTATTACCTTCCTGTAAAGTGTTGTCTGAAAGAGTATAGACAATATTTGTAGTAGAATTGCACAGTAATTAGAATAGTAAAGCCATAGATAATTTCCTTACACAGAGCCCATTAGAAACTAATCATGTCATTTATTGTTCTTTTGCAAGGATTTATTTTCTAGTCTAGGACTAACATAGTTAAGTTATATCAACTCAGGTATTTGATAGTATCGGTCAGTCTATCTAGCTGCAATATCGAGATAAGGAAATTCTTGACCCTTTTAAATGTAATTTCATTGCATGATTTAATTTAAATGCTATTTATTACTTGGTGCAAAAATATATTATTTTATGATTATTTTTATATTGATTTGACATGATTATACAGACATGAAACACTTTTATAAAGATGTTTTTAATGTCTAAATTTACTTTTGTCACTCAAACTGGTATGGGTACGACGTTCGACTTTTGTGACAATTGTTCTAAGAGGAAGATGATTGTTTTAAAGAAATTCTATTTGTGGGAAGTTCTAAATAAGGAAAATTTATAGTGAAGAGAAAACCCTCCCACACGTTGCCTTAGACAGTTTCATAAGTAGTAAAGAAATGAGAAATGATTTATTGTGATAAGGACACATGTGTTGTAACGACCTAGGGAAAAGCGCTAGCCACATCTGCGCTATCA
>FXXK01001538.1:44397-150007 GCA_900184695.1 Betula pendula | reverse complement strand
TAATAATTTCAAGAGTAATAGCATTTAAATCCGGCTAGAAAAATGGCTCTCCCCTAAAACAACTTTCATTTTTTGAACCTATTTTTAAAGAAAATATATGTTTGGTATCACTATCTTACATATTTTTTAACCATGTATTTTTTTAATCTATTCCTAAATCTATATGACCCATATATAAATTTCACAAATTTAATAGTGGATTCGCATATCTCTTATACGAAAATAATCAATAAATATATAAAAGAATGAAAACGAAATGAATTTAATTTAATGTTGTATATAATGACCCCTACTACAAATAGTTTAGTTACCATTTAGTTAAAAGAAAATATTTTTTCTATTTTAATTATTCGCTTTTTCAAAATATTTATATTCTATTTTAGCTATATATTTTCATTATTATATTTAAAATATTATTTCCTTGAGTAATGATACATATTAATCTTGTATTTACCAAAATTGATGTGACTTTTAAAATTACCATTGAATCAAAAGTTAATAATGATCTATCATAAATTTAATAGTAATTTTAAAAGCCACATTATTTTTTGTTAATACATGGTAGACATATGAGTTGACATATATAATTACTCTATTTCTTTATCTACTTTCAATATTCTCAAAAGATGAGAGATAAATAGATTGATTTTTTATTAGTTTTTTTTTTAATGCATTATTAATTTGTTAAGCTACAGTACTCAGCAAATTTGTTGAAAACCGTAGTAACTAACCAATTCCTAACCCAAGTGGGTAACCAGATGTGTAGGTGTCTTTATAATTTTTTACTATATGGCTAATCAAAATAACTTTTTGGCAATTTTGGCTAACCCAATGTAAATGCTTTAATAATAAAAATTATATTTTTATCCTACAAGTATCTCACAATGCAACTAACCATTAAACAATTCATTGTAAAAAAAAAAAATTAAAAAAAAAAAAAAAAAAATTCAAAAGTTAATTATAAGATATAAATGTAATTTCTAGCATTACTTTAATTTCAATACATGAAAGGTCGTAAAAGACCATGCAAATTAATGTAATAATTCATGTAACATTTCTCATATTAGTTAGTAAATAATTTATCTATCAAATTATATTGTCTATTTCACCCATGTGGCATTTACATGGTATGAATTTGTAAAAAAATTGTAGTAAAAAATGAAGAATCTAAAACATTTTTTTTATAATTATTGTTCCCACTTTTAAATATATATTGTAAATTCTCTGGTTTTATAAATCAATGCTCAAATTATGGTGACCTTTGCATAATACAATTGGTTACATTTGTTATTATGTCCTAACCTCCCAGTATGGTAATACCTATCATTACCAAAGTATTTCCATTAATGTATATAATGTCAACAAATGGTCGTTGTACTTATTAATTTTCTTTGCCGTTTCGAAATATATATTTTCAATAATGGCTTTAATGAAAGACTCTATTGACCTTTTACATGTTGACAATTGATTAGATTCGTAATTGGACCCAATAACCATGGGTTTTTTTCCATTGTTTTACTAACCAATAACCATGGGCATGAAGCTCAAAGTTGTTTCAAGAAAGGGTAATGCTCTTCTTAATGTTAGATTTTTACATGATCAGCTTTACATTAGTTGAGTGTGTTGTGTTTTAAGTGAATAATATTTTTGTTTTTTAAGTGGCCAGTGTAAATCTAAGTAATTCTAGAAGTTATTTTTATGTCCCTAAAAAAAATTAGATGACTTTTTTTTTCTTTTTTCTTTTTTTTTTTTTTTGAAGTGGGATCTGAGCCCAAAATTTATAAAATCAAACTTTCTTGCTCCGCAAGTACAATACTCTGAATAAAATCTGGATAGGAATTCTTCCAGACACAATCAAAGGACTGAAAAATAGCCGCTTTGGCCAAAAAATGAGCAGCCTCGTTAGCCTCTCTCCGGACATGGGAAACGCACCACTCCTCTAAAAAATCCAGTCTTGAACGAACATCATCAATTAAGTGCCCATACCGACTCCAGCAAGTATCCTGTTGATTAAGAGCTTGGACTATCTCTAGAGCATCACCCTCCAAATGTAATCTACGAAATCCCATATCAATACACACGGACACAGCCTTCCTTAAAGCCACTGCCTCAGCTACTGTTGGATCAGTAGGACATGGAAGGAAAGAGCTCATAGTAGCTAAAACCAAGCCATTTGCATCTCGTAGTATCAGTCCTACCCCCATTCTATGAGAATGAATATCATATGCGGCATCCCAGTTAGCTTTCACCACACCAAGTGCCGGTTTCTGCCATTTGGGGATAGCCTGAGTAGGAGTGCTACTCCCTGAATTTTCCAAACGACAGATAGCAGCGCCATATTCGTCCAGAGAAGTTTGTATTTGCCGTTGTAATTTCAAAGGGGAGATAAAACTGTTCTCAAAGATATAAGTGTTCCTTCGCAGCCAAATACCTCGTGCCAGTGTCGAAGCATAATTCAGGTCCTCTTCTTCCAACGAATCCATGAGGCCGAGAAAAAGATCAAACCCGTCAGCCACTGTTAAGGCCAATTTCTGGATTGACTTCTTGCTCTCCATCCATACCGCCATAGCAGAGTTGCAGGTCCACAAAATGTGAACAACTGATTCGGGAAAAAGTCCACATAGGGGGCAAAGAAGGTCCGAGATAAATCATTTTTTGAACAGGTTTTCTCTAGTTGGAAGAGCATTTTTGCAGACCCTCCACATGAACGTTTTCACCACCCCAGGGACATTTAGACTCCATATTTTATTCCACACCTTGCTGGTAAGTGATGATTCAGAGCATTCCCCTCTTATTTGCACATTCTGTGCCATGCCCAAATGGTAGGCACTCTTGACAGAAAAAAAATTAGATGACTATTAAAATTACAATTTGACCAAAATTTAATAGTAATCAATCAAAAACTCAATGAAAATTTTAAAAATCACATCATTCTTGAAGAGACACAAGAGAGATTTATAGTATTACTCGTATAAATCTAAGTAAAAGTTTAATGTGAAAAGTAACATTATTCTTCAAGAACAGCAGCTCAATTTGTAGTTGATGTAAAATTCTCGTGGCTTAACATTAGAACAAATAAATGTTAAGAAATAATTAATTTAATCATCTAATTAATATTTTAACACTCTTTACACGAATAGACTAGACAATATGAGAATATTTTAATTGAAATAATTAAGAATAAATTAAAGAATCAGAATTTGAAATCAAAACCTTTTATGCAATGTTAAATCATTATTTTTAAAAAAATAAAAATAAAAACTGAAATTTTTTAGAGAAATAATAATTTATGAAAAGTAGAGACCATAATCTCTATAAACTTTATGCAATTCCGAGCTAAGCAATGATCTAGACTCCAGATTCATACATTGTATAAAATGTTAGCATGACCCAAACCAGATAATGATATGATTTTATATAAATAATGCAGGCATATAAATGCTGATCTGACGGTCGTTATTATTGTTAAATATCTTTGTTCTATCATCTAATAATATTATTTTAAAACAATCATTTGCTTTGTTTCAGCATCAGATTCCCGAAATGCATGCACCATAATATTATCAATAAAAAACACCCATAACCATCACATTACAAAACTGACCTCTCAAGCGTGAAGCTTTGCATCAGCATCACTCTTGAACTGCTGCCCACCTTATAATTAATACTTAATCCGATCTAATCGTGCTACCTACTATTCCAAAGAAAATATATCACACCTTATAATTATAGTATAGTTTATGTATAATGTATGTATGGACTGTATATAGTGCAGGCATGATACATTAAGTCACGCCCACATTGATCTGATTGGTTAGCATTTCAATCATGCACACGATTGCAATAGAAATTAATTTAAAAAAAAAAAATTACTTAAAACTTTAATTAAAAGAATCAGAGAAAGCATGAAACTGGACGTACTCGAGAAAAGACAGTGTGTGATCCAATATTGCTGGTGAATCACTAAAATATTATTCCAGATCTGAACTTTTTTTATAAACCAAAATTATTTAATTAGACATAATATATACCTGAAGAAGCATGTAAGGTAAAATAAGAGTTGGGTGACTTGAGTCAAACACAGGCTACATGAAACTTGACGCCAGGCTTTGAAAACAAATTAAACGAGAAACAAACGTAAAACAAAATTTACGGTTTTAAAAATAGTAATTTTAAAATATGTAATTTGAAAATAAAATTAAGTGTTTGATAAAATTATAATTTAATTTTTAAGATTGCAATTTGGCATTTAAAATATTAAATTTTTAAAAACATATTTTCTTACATACAATTTAAAAATACAAATTTTTTTATGTTTTCAAATTGTGATTTTTTAAAAACACATTTTCAAATAAAATATTTTTTACAATTTTATTTAAAACACACTTTTAATCAATAAAATTATAAGGCCAAACGAACTCTTAAACTAAAGGACAGTCAAGATAACGAACTACACCACACACAACTTTTGGTTTTCGTTCATTTTACTAGGTCTTGTATGATAACTTCTATAAATAGTAAATAACTTCATTTATTAACAATAAAAACCAAAATTCACAAACTTCATTATTTATCAATAAATCTAATTGTTTTCACAACTTTCTTTAAAAAGAAAAAAGAAAAAAGAAAAAAGAAAAAAAAAAGTAGAGAGCGGTAACACCAATTTTGTGCAATGAACTTGGTAGATCATCGCTAGAGTTGGAATAATATGCTATAGGGTAATTTCTTGTTTTTTTTTTTAAAAAAAAATTAATTATTTTATTTTATTTTCCCCTGATCGGGTAATTTCTAGCTTGGTTATATGGAAAGGGCAACCAAAACTTAGCAATTAATAATGGCAATATTCATAGATAAACTCATTCTAGTTGCCTTAGGAGGAGTGACAATTTATCCTTCTCTCCCCTCCCACTTTACTCATTTATTTTTTCTTTCTCTTCTTTCTGCCCTTTTAGAGGTTCTATCTTGGCACAACAGTTTTACCAATCTCTTCTTCACCCTATAATGGCCGACTTTCTCCACCTTTTGCCGCTCTCAGCCTCGGATCTGTCTCCGCCAGTTAACTTCCTCGTTCGTATCGCCTTCCATCAATAGATCTGTTCGGTACCTTTATTTTATGTTCTTTATTTTTCTCAGTTTTTGTTTGTCCTGTCCAATTTGCAAGTATTTCTCTCATGATTTTTAGGGTCAATGAGACGTAGATCAGTGTGGGAGACTATCTTTTACAGCCGAAAAATAAGAAGATAAGAATTTGAGCTACCCATATCTCAAATATAGTCTTAGATCTAATCCGCTTTGTGTAAATCTGTTTATGGGTTAGCAAAAGTTGAAGTTATAGATTGTTTTTTAAATGTTAAAATGCTTTTCCAAATTTATTGACTATATAATTTTATATTATATTTATATATATTTATAATTTAATATAAAAATTTTATGTCTAAATTTAATTAATGAATATGTAAATTCACGTTTAAAAAAAAAAATGGCAACGTTACTGAATTTTGCATTAATCGTATTCCTGATAAGAGTAACGCCCGTAGGTGGGATTCAACCTCACGTCCTAAACAAGCCAAAAGACTTTTTAAGATTAATTGACTCCGACGTCTAATAATTTTAGTTATAAATATTAACAATAAAAAGGTCAAGTCAATTAAGCCTTTTTTTTCAAAAAAAAAAAAAAAATTGTAAGTAAAGCAGGAAAAAGGGAAATCGATAAGTCAATTAAGCCCTTTTTTTTTTTATTTCTTTTGTAAGTAACGTAGGAAAAGGGAGAAACGATAAGTCAATTAAGCTATTTTTTTTTTTTTTTTAAATTTTTTTATTTCTTTTGTAAGTAACGTAGGAAAAAGGGAAAGCGATAAGTCAATTAAGCCTTTTTATCTCGCCGAAGGCGGCACCTAATTTGAGCCCGTAGATTTGTGTCTTTTATCTCCAACCAAACGTCAAAGTCAAAAACATGTCTTTTCTCTCTTCTTTCATTATTTTCACAAGGAATATACTTGGAGATCCCTTTTTTGTTTTTTGTTTTTGTTTTTTTTAATACGCAGCCTGTTTTTGGTCAACATGCAATTATGTTACAGGTTATTATTTTAGAATTCTACAAATTATCTTACGGAACATTCGGGAAGCACATGCCAACATTTGAATACCAAAAATATTGGAACCTTCCCTCCCCTCCCCTCCCCTCCCCTCCACCAACTGAGCCAATCACATGAAGCAAAGCCTTCCCAACTTTTTCCTCCTTTCACTATTTTGTGGCATTGACCGGAACAATAGGAGTTGCATGGGGCTTGCGGGTGAGGCTGTAGGGTAAGTTGAGTGAGTATTGAATGTAAAGTGTATAAACAGGGTGATTATTAAGTGTTTATAATTAAATAATTAAAAATAATCGGATAATTGAATAAACAAACAAATTAAAAAATTGAAAATAACTGCAACCGAATAATCGGGTAAGTTAGTTGTCAGGGGCAGAGTCACATGGCCCCTTGGGGGGCTTGTGGCACCCCCAATTTTTTTAAATTTTTTTAAAATAAACTCTTAAAAATTTAATTTTAACCCCCCAAATATTTTTTTTTTCAATTTTGCCTCAAATTGTTTTAATTTTTTAAAAATATACCCTTAAATATTTAATTTTGACACCCTCAATTAATTTTTTTTTTAATTTTGCCTCAAAATTTTTTAATGCTTTAAAATATATCCTTAAAAATTTATTTTTGCCCCCCTCAAACCCAAAAGGCTAGCTACGCCCCTGCTAGTTGTAGTTACCGCTAATGGTTTATTAGTTTTAAAAAAGAATATTTAACCGGAATAATTGGTTTTTATATAATAATAATAATTAAAAAACTAATTAACACCTAAACCCTAACTCCCTCTTTTTCTTTTCCAGTTTTCCTTTCCGTGCCGCTCTAGACTTTCACATTCGAACCTTTTGGCTCTTTTCTTTTCTTCACGCCTCACCCTCACCCTGCCTCTCTTAGACTCTCTCTTGTTTCTTTTCTGCTCTTCATGCCTCACCCTCACCCTGCCTCTCTTAGACTCTCTCTTCCACTATTTTCTTTTCCTTTCCGATCTCCCTGCCTCTCTCAGAATCTCTCTTTGCTTTTATGCACTTCACGCTTCACCCTCACCCTGCCTCTCTCAAATTCTCTATTCCACAATTTAATTTTCCTTTCCGATCTCTAACTCCCTGCCTCTCTCAGACTCTCTCTTCCACTCTTTTTTATTTTTCTATTAAGTTCATGTGTTATTTTTAAGTCATTTCTAATATTTAATTGATGGAACTATAAAATAGTTCTAAAAAAATCGAAAAGTGAGTTTAAAATTGTCCAAAGAGAGGTAAAAAAAATTAAAAGATGACCCATAATGTAAAAATCGGTAAAAATGGACCAACTGAGAACCTCGGTTGTGATTATTAGGCAATAACCACTGTACACCCCTAATTGAATGTCTAAATTTGACTAATTTAATTTAATTTTGAATGATTAAATATTCTGTTTACACTTAATTCATTTATAGCCCTAATTATTTACCATCTTAAATGTTATAGCCCTATATATAGATGTAGTATTGGCAATCATTCCTAGATCAATTATTGTTAAAAAAGAAAAAAGAAGAAAAAGTTAAAGACAGATTGGCAGCAATAAAAGTATGATGTTTACTCCTACTGCAATACTACTATTTTGCCGGATTCTAAGGAAGAACATGGATAATGATCCAATTTCATGTTGAGTTTTTTGGTGACCAGAATTGTTCCCCTTTATAAATTTTAACGAATCGATATACACTTTTTAAGAAGAAAAATTCTATTAAACCGAAAAAAAAAAATCTCTTTTTGAAGATGGTTATAGCCCCAAAAACCTTACGGGTTCATGGGCCAGGGCCGACTCCACCCACCAAATAAAACCTAACCCATTGAAGTGATTAGTTCGACCGGGCTTTATAGCTTATTAAGTGAGCAGAGACAAGGCCTAGTCCAGTTCGAAATTTAACCCAACCCTTAAAGCCCCTTTAGTACACGGTACGACCGGTGGCACCTAAAGTACCAAACTTATTAAATTTGGTTTCTTTTTGATGGATGGTGAGAAGCTCCTCTAGAGTTACAAGAGTGACGGAATCCTCAATAAAAATATTTAAATATTTAGGCCTCGTTTGGTTTGCAGAATGAGTATTCCATTAGGAAAATGAATACTCATTCCGCGGAATAGAGGTGGGTGGAATGGAATAGTTATTCCAATTCCTTAGTTTGGTAAAGGCACATATGTCCTAATTGGAATTGAACCAAAATTACTAAAAAATTCACCTGATTTTTTATTCTCAATTTTTTTTTTTTTTTTTTTGTTAATAAAAGCTGTGGGTGGGGGTGGTCGGCCACCCACTGCTCTACGGTTCTTACTTTTTTTTTTTTCTTTTCTTTTTTATTAGTTTGAAAGAAAAAAAAATGATTTATTTGGGAAAATATTATCTATTCATGAAGGAATAGTTATTCCTCTCATTTTTTAGAGGAATAGCTATTCCTCTTCGTAAGGGAATAAGTATTCCAACGGAATCACTATTACTTGGAATAAGCCCTTACCAAATAAAAGAATGGCTATTCCATAAGAATAGTCATTCCATTCCAGAGGTGTATTCCGCAAACCAAACGGGACTTTATTTCAAATAGAAAAGTGATACCTCTATCCAATTGGTTATAAGAAGGTTAATTGTTGTTCCGAAAGAGTGGAGGAAGGAGATAAAATCCACACGGACACAGTCGGAAATGGGCTGGACCCAAATTTCAGAATGTCCAATGGGCTTGGTTGTTGTTGTTCAACCTATCTTCACCATATGAAGAAGAGAACGATATGCTTGATCCATGTACATATCTGTAAAAGACAAAAGCCCTAACAATCCCACGCCGCCTAATAAAGACAGAGGTAAAAAGCATGTCTCTCTGGTTCCTTGGCCCATCGTCACTTCACCACTCAATCTTGCAGCCGCCGAGTCCTGTTTTTGGCCCTAGAGAGCGTGGAAGAGTTACTTTTACCTGGCAAAACTCCAAAAGGATGACACCCTAGGCCCTGCCACTATGCTCCCCCCAATCCCTTCCGAAATACTTTTCGGAATCGACTTTAAATGGTCGAGAGCTGCAGTCCTCAACGGCAAGATCTTCATTTACTTGTCCAGCAATTTTGTCATGCGTAATCCCGACCCCGGTGAGTGAGTACTCCACTCTTCACGATCAATTACACATCTATAGTCCCGACACCGGCGAGGACTACACTCTTCCCGATGTACCCCCGCTACACTCTGATCAAAACCCAATATTGAAGAGACTTTTCTAGGTTTTCACACGGAGCAGCGGATCATGGAGTCAGATACACCCTTTTCCACCTGAACAAATGTTTGGTTTTCCAAACGACCTTGAAAAGGTTGTTTTTGCTAATGGCGCGCGCAATTCATTGTACTTGTGATGCTGAGAAATATATATTGGATTTTGATATGGTGGAGGAGCAACTTAGAAAGATCCCGCTTCCTGATGATTCCTTCCATGGACAGCTAATTGCTCAATCTGGTGGACATTTGGCTTTGATACAAACCATCTTTTTCCTTGCAACAAGTTGCAATCCTCTCTATATAAAAAAGGAGGTACATGCCGTAAGGCCATCAAAGAATGAAAACATAATTGCTTTTATACAATCATATTCTATTCCAGCTATTCAAAATTGCTTATTTAGTTTGTATTCTGCAAGTTTTTTTTTTTAAAAAAAAATTATACAAGTTTATTAAAAAGATTATGAATGGATCTATCTTTCTTGTCATGCATATAGAGTCATGAAGGAGATTCACAAAGGTAAATCATTTTAATTGATATATAGTAACAAAAAGAAAAGTATAAATAAAAAGACAGAAAAAAAAAAGTAAAGGCCAGAAAAAAGTGTTTGCATTATTTATTACGCACTCTTTTTTTCTTCTATACTCTCCGTCATGCAGGTGACTGGTGAGTTACACATCCATGAGGTCCTTTGGAAGGACACCAAATAATCTTGATGTTCCTGGATTTGGCTTAGGTGCGTAACAAAAATTATGAGAATTTTTTTATAATTTTTTTTAATAATCCAGATTTAATTCTACGTACACTTTTGGAGTAGAAAATGACTATAAAAAACCCCACTCTGGCAACCACCTACTATTAAAATGAGTTGTAAATTTTATTTTTACAGTTTATATCATCTAAATACACTAAATACATACAAGCGTTATTTTTACGGTCTTTAAAGGAATAAGTATTTATTTTGTAGATAAGTTTTCTTTTGTTAATAAAATGTATTTAATATATGGGAAATGTTACATTTCATTCTTTTGTCCTTCTCCTATCCTTCTATTTTTTAAAAGATAGATTTTATATCACATCCTGACTGAATGTATTCTCTTTAAGATTATAACGTAAAAATTCGTAACAAGAAAACAAAAAATATAATGTAAATATATAATTTAAAAAGTATTGTTTTCATTCTTTTACTCATTTTTTGTCCATCTCTATATTAAGAGATGTGCAAATCTACCTTTAAATCTATAGGACAACCAACCACATGTGTGATTCTATACTTCAATTGTGAATTTGAATATCTCTTGTATGGAGATAGACAATAAATGAGTGTGTAGTATTTCCAAATATATAAACGTATATTAAGTCTAATCCTTTTCATAGACATGCAAAATAGTCGAAAAACTAAGAGAAATGCTTGTGCACTTTTTAGAGCTCCTTTTAAGATTTTTTTTTTTTTAATCAAATTAGGGTCCACCTCTCAATAAAAAGTGGGTTCCAATTTGTTTAAAAAAATTAAAAAAAAATCTTAAAAAGACCCTTAGAAAATGTTCTAACAAACTCCAAAAATTAAAGTAACTCAAATTACTACATGACATATAATCGGATATAAAGGAAAATTCTATCGAGGAATTACTAGTTTGGTTATATGGAAAGGACAACCAAAACTCAAACATTCACTGAATTTATCTCATTACACGTATTCCTAATAATGGGAAGGGGATTCAACCTTCTGTCTTTCGAAAAAAGCCAAGAGACTTTTTAAGGTAAGTAATTATTATATTCCACGTTCTCATTTTATGGGGTTGATGGGTTGGATTAGTCTCTAATAAAACAAAAACAGAAAAATAAATAAATTAAGGGCTGATGGGGTATAGTATATAGTATTTATCTTTTAAGATTAATTGGCTCTTACAAGTTTCAATATAGTTATAGTATTGTTATTCTTTACATCTATTTTATATTAATTGACGTTGTGCGTTTTAAGTGATTTATGATATTAGAGACTTTAAAAAAATAAAAGTAGAGCCATTTTTTTTTTTAATGAAAAAATGAGAGCCATTTAAAACATGACACATCATGCTGGTGTGAAATGAGTGTTATAAATAGGTGTGAAAAGTAACATTATTCTTTTAGTTACAAAAATGCTATATATAACTACAATTGTTTTATAATTATTTGGAAAGACTTCAGAAAATTTCTATAAATTTTAACGCATTTTAAAATGACTTATTCAAAGTTTAAAAACTCTAAATTTAGGCTATTAAATTTTTAATTTTTTTCAATTTTTCAACCCTGTTAGAATTTTCAGTCAAATCCTAATGGAGGGGTGCCAATTAAAAGAAATTAAAAATTCAATAGCCTAAATTGAGAGTTTTTAGACTTTAAATGAATCATTTCAAAACGTGTGAAAGGTCATAAGAATTTTCTAAATTAAGTACCATTTTTGAGACGTGTCAATACTTGATTGAAATTACATTAACTACCAAAAAAATTTATCACCCTCTAATCATATGCCGCACATTTCTAAAATTTAGTAGAATTGAAAAATAGTTGTAGGTATAAACTTCAATTTCTATCTTTTATGATTCTTTTCATAAAAAATATTCTTGGAGATCCTTTTAATTTGTTCCTAATACACAGCCTGTTATTGGTCAGCACACGCATCTATGCTACAGGTATTACTACAATTCTTACAAAACTTTCTAACAGAGAAAATTCGGGAAACACATGCCAATTAACATCTGGCCGGACACCAAAAATATAGGACCCTTCCCACCGTCCACCCCTCCACCAATTGAGTCCACCACATATCACGTGTCAGCGCGTCATTGTTGACTCGTTCCTTTTCCCATCTACGTACGCACGCCCTCTCTATATTTTCGGGCTTTGCATTAAAACCTACCTCCCAAAAAACCGTGGCTTGGCATATAGAGAGGCCACATAGGTTGCACGATTGTTCCTTTTGTGTTCGGTGTTTTGTTTCTCCGGAAGTTTCTTTTGGAGAAGGGTTCCTTCTTTCTGGGTTGGTCTCTTCTCTCGTCTCTCCTGCGACTCCGCCATGGCTTCATCCTCTGCCGTCAACAGATGGTTAAGGCCTGAGGTACTTTTTGTGCATTAGCGTAGAAAAACAAAGGTTTTTGTCATTGGTTTTTTTTTTAAATGTTATTTTGGTTTCTATGTATGAAAGAAATTAAGCTGACATGTTTTATTGTATTGTAATTATGTTATATGATAATATGAATAGATCTCTGGATCTGTAACTACTTGTTCAGAGATCTGGGTTGGTCGGTATTTTCTTTGATGCATGTGCGTTTAGACAGCGGAGTTGTAACAAAAACTGGATGGACCCTTTTGTTTATTTCTTTATTAATTCAGCCTTCAAAGATACACGTGTGTTTGGTAAATGGTTTTGATGGGAAAAAAGATTAAGTAATTGATTAAAGTGATATAAAATATAATAGAATTTTGATTTTTTTTTTTTGTAAGAAAAAAGTGAAAAATGTTAGTTGGTAATATGTCGAAAGGAAATTGACTTTATAAGAAAAAGCGTCAAATATATATATATATATATATATATATATATATTTGCCAAACGATGCCTATGTTTGAAAAGACTTTGATATGAAGCATGTTTGTCCGTACGATACCTCTGATTTGATTTGCCTGGTTGGGCTCATTGCTAGGACATTGCCATGAAAAAATACAGCATTAATGTTTACCAAAAACTGATTGGTATGTAATTGATTCATATGTATTGACCAGATCAAGATTTTTTCTTTGATTTTTTATTCCACCATATTTCACACAAAAGCCTTTAAGACACCGTCAATAGAATGGTAGGTTTAAGGGTATACCTAATTGGATAATTACAAAAGGTAACTGGGCAGTGGAAAAGATAACAAGGAAATGAAAATTTTCTGTGCATGTATGTACGAGGATCGTGTATGGATCCGGCCAAATTTTTGGCAATTTTTTGTCTGAATGGTTAGTAATTTGGACAAAAAATATAAAATAGCTCTATAAGCTCGCCTACCTTAGCACATAGGAGGCCCCTCACAAGATTATTGTCCGAAAAATTACTAGAGATTTTTTTAGCAATTCGAACAACAAATTTACTGAAGATCTTTATCCGCATGTTTCAACTTTCATGTCGGAGTGAATAGGAGAGACTTATGTGTCTGCCATATTGCAGAAAATTCTATGATTCTGTACGTGTATAGGTTGAAGCGGACGGACTAAATCAAAGAATGGTACAGATCCTTTGATGATAGGTTCTCATTGATTTACTCATTCAATTATATTATAATTTTATGCTTTTATTTCCTGGTTGATGTGCTAACAGAACATGGCCGGATGCAAACACGTGTCCTAAAAGGTCATGGTGGACAAGTGTTTGCACTGACGCTAGCTGTAATAAGTTTTTGAAGAAACACCGAAGACATTTGATATTAAACCAAAGCATTTTGTTATTGGAAGAATGTGTAAATAGATTGGGGTATCCACAAATTGCTAGCAATTTATACTAGAGAGTGATATGGGATCCATTTGTCCGAATAAGTAATCATACAATCTAAAATTTATTTAAACAAGTAGTCCCATATAGATTTTATCACAATGTGCTGCCCAAATTATTAGGAACTTGTTTTGACAGAAAATTGCTGGATCTCATAATTGAAGGTTTCACTGCTTCTTTGGACTAATAGTTTTTGTCTTGTCTGTGTTCAGCAATAAAGGACATACATGATTATATCATCTCTCTCACTGGTTTTGTTTATTTGTTTATTTGTTTTTTGTTTTTTGTTTTTTGTTTTTTGTTTTTGTACTCCCCCCCTCTTCTGTGATGACATTTTAAGTCGTATCATTCAACACTGCAACATTAGCATAAATCAAACATTAGGGCCACTCATTTGCTAGACTCATATATATGTATTGTGCAAAACTATTGAGACTTTGAAAGCAATACCGTCAGAATCTTTCCTATTGTCATCTTGTGAGATAAATCTGCAAAATAATTTTGTTCTTGTCTTGCCAAAGTGTTTGGTCATTTATTAGACTTTGTTTGATACAAATTCCTAGGGTTTAGTTCAAGGAAAATAGGGGTCTTACAGTATATTAACTAGGCCATTTTTCTGTCTGTGCTTCACTGCTTATTCTGGAAGATTGACCATTTGTGCTATTTTTGTCACTACCATGCAAGCACTGGCTTGTTAATGTGGTCTTAAATTTTCCCCATTGGTATAGGTGTATCCACTCTTTGCAGCAGTTGGTGTAGCTGTTGGCATTTGTGGCATGCAACTTATAAGGAATATCTGCACCAACCCTGAAGTGAGGTATATCTGTTTTATGCTATATATTCTCTGTTCCAACTCTAAATTTGGTTTTTGCTAAAATTCCTCCTTTCTAAGATATGTTGGACTAGGGATATGTTTTTTTGACATAGGTTGTAAGAAAGAAAAAAGCGTACGTCCACAATAGCTTAACAATCCAATTTGAATGTGCTATCACTATCAGGGTTACCAAAGAGAACAGAACCGCAGGAGTGCTTGACAACTTTGAGGAGGGTGAGAAATACTCACAACATGGCCTCAGGAAGTTTGTCCGCAACAAATCCCCTCAGATCATGCCATCCGTCAACAAGTTCTTCTCAGATCCAAACTGAATCGAATGCTGAGACTTCTCCACCTTAGTAGAAATTTGTCTTTTGAAAATGGCGTTTGTCTGCTTAACTGATTGAATCGGAGAAAATGAAATAAGATTTGTTTTCTAAAAGAATACATGAGGCAATTTGTGTACGATAGGTTGCCAAGTTGTTGGTTCATGATCTTGACCATCGAATTAATTTCTATATTTGCACATTGAACCTCATCTTTCTTGGTTCTTCCTTCTGTTTTTTGGTCAATGTGTCTCTTCCCCCTCCTTAAATCCCCACCAAAATCTGCTAAGAATGGAATCAATCTGAGAGCATAGGGATTTCGGGAGTACAATGGTAGACATAGTTTAAGTGGGTAGAGTGGAGGCAACAGATTTAATACCATGTATATTTTACTCGTACCAAGTTATGTAATGTAAACAAAAGAAGATGGGAAAGAATGGCTTCTCCAATCTGATAAGTGCACATAACGTGGGATGGATAATTTAGGGTAGTTCGGGGAACCCTAATCCTCCCAAACAACTATTAGAGTTGAGATAATTAATTATTTGCTTCCTTTATTCATCAACTCAATGGGTTTATATAACATTACAAAAGAAATGTGATAAAGATAAACTCCTGTTATAGAGGTGTATCCTATCACCAACCCTTAACAACTACTAATGAAAATAATAAAATACAATGAGATAATCTCTTATTCAACTAATGGCTTTATCTCACATAATACAATCCAAATGGGAGCACGTCAAATTTCATGATACAAAAAAAGTTCGTGGGGGTATTTGTAGTTTGTCTTGTCAGCAATATGCAGTTGCATTAACATTTACTCTGTACTAACAATATTTGATTATTTGGGCAACGGTGTTGCCAACCCAAATATTTGGGCAATGGTGATATAGTTAGAAACTATATCAACGTTATCATCTATGAACTATAGTTGTCTCTTTGTTTGCAAGTCATGAATCTTGAAGGTGTCAATTGTGAGAGCTGTTGCTGTCAGTCTCATTTTAGCTCCTTGGGGCATTTCTATACGTTAGATTGCAAGGGCGTTGCTACAGTCTTCATCATAATCTCTGCCCTTCCTCAAGACAGATTCCTATCGTAGTTATTCTTCTTGGATCATCTCCTCAAGAACTCAGTAACCAACTTTGAGAATGAAGATGATTTATCCTCGATTAACTTAGCTGGGGAGTCATACTCTGCAACCTTGCCTGTATTACGCAAAATATCAGCACTAGTCAGCTCAAATAAATTCACAATTGATACATGCAAGTTTGGGTCTTTATAATGAAATTAAATAGAATCTGCACTAGTTTCTGTTAGCATTAGGATTATGTTTTCATACCTGCTCAATTTATTCTTAGAATTGCTGTCTTAAGTCAAAATTTTGAATTGACTTCAAGACAGATCTACCAAAGCAATTTTATTTGTGATCTACTTTGTATGCTTGCTATTATTAAAGTACCAAATTCAATTTTATTTAGCTTAGAGCCCAGGAAGTGAGTTGTTTCAAATTTTAAGATGGCATGAACTTACATTTTATTGGGTTTCTTAGCATACCTTCATCAAGAACTAGAACCAATTCATTGTCGATAACAGTGGGTATACGATGAGCCACGGTGATGACAGTGCATCCCTCTGTCTCATCTCTTATTGTTTGTTGAATTAAACTATCAGTTGCAGAATCAATCGAAGCAGTAGCCTCATCCAAAACCAGAATTTTTCTCTTCTTGAGGAGCACCCTGGCCAGGCAAACAAGCTGCCTCTGTCCTACGCTCCAATTTCCTCCATCTTCGGCAACTGCATCATTGCCCACCCAGATTCCAGAACCAAAAAAATAAGCTGTTAAAAATGACTTTTGAAAGATACTTTGCATCATTTTATTTACTTGTTTCTATACCTTGTGCATCAAGAAGCCTTTGGTCTTGTTTCACCATCTCCGCAAGATGACACTTACTGAGAACCTGATGTATTAAGTGATGTTAGTGAAAATAGAAGAAGAAGAAGAGAAGTTTCAAACAATTCTTTCAATAAATGTTTTCTAATTCAAACCTCCCAAATTTCTTGATCCGAGTGCTGTTGTAAAGGATCAAGATTACTTCTGATGGTTCCTTGAAACAAAGTTGGGTCTTGTGGTATTATACCCAACCGAGACCTTAAATCCTGTAATCCTATCTTGCAAATGTCAACTCCATCGATTAGAATGCGTCCTCCTGAAGGTTCCACCACCCTGAAGAGAGCTTGAATTAAAGTTGACTTTCCACTTCCTGTCCTGCCCACAACTCCAATCTTCTTCTCTCCTGGGAAGGTGCAAGTGATCCCTTGGAGAACCAGTGGGAGATCAGGATTGTACTGAACTTGGAGGTTTTCAAGCTCTATTCTTCCATCTGTTGGCCATTCAGGCTTTGGCCTACACTCTTCAATCACTAGAGGCGCTTCACTTGGTATGTTAGTAAATTGAAGAATTCTCTCAACTGATATCATTTTGTTCTCAACATTGCACATATTCCATACAACCCAAGCTTGAAGAACATTTAGGTTCAGACCATAGGTAGCTGCCAGTCCTGCCAAGCCTGAGATAGATCAACCACTGCATTAGTTCAGCATTGACATTGAATGGTGTGAATTGAAGCAATTTCAAACTGTTGGCAAATATAGGAAGAAAAAAAAAGATCTATTGGACCTTTTGAAGCGGATAGAACTTACTGGGGTTGACGGCTGATCTAGGCAGGCCCACCAAGATGATGAGAAGAAGGAAGAACACCAGGTTGAAGAGAAAGTTGATCCGAACGCACAGCCATTCCATTGTGGCAGAATTGTAAAAGGCTACCCGAGAATAATCATCGATCAGGCTCAGAATTTTTGTCAGGAAGCGATCTTCCTGATTGAAACAATGAATTGTTGCTGCCCCAGCGACCGATTCTGAAAAGTGATGAAGGATTGGAGCCTTATGAATTCCAACCATTCGGGCTAGTTCTCTGGCAGTAGTAATGTAATAAGCCTGCAGAGAAGTTGAAATAAACACACACAAGTTTTATCCATTGTGCATGCAGGCAGCATATGAGCACTAAGAACTATGAATTTCAAAGATTGAAAGAAAATTATGCATGCAGCATACATGTTTAATATATTTAGATACTACACATATTCTATTCCTTGTGCACTACATGTAGCACGATGCCACTGCAGATTTGCTTTCTGAACATATCCGTATAATCATAGTGAAGCCATTAAAAAGCAGCAGAAAAAATTTAAAGCAGGATTTGTTCTTGCCTGATACCATATGGAGATTGCAAGAACGGCAAGGAAGAGAAGGAAGACTTGCCACGCCACCTGGGACATAAGGATGATGATACTTAATAGCTGAATAAGTGCAAATACCAATCCAGCTAATCTGTACGGAATGTCTGTGTCTACTGTGCTTTGATCTGTAGAAGACTGCAATGATTGAGGGAAAAAAAAAGGAAAGTTATTTTGGAGTTTCATAATAACTTCAAACAAAATTAAAACTTTTGATTCAAAAAAAAAAAAAACAGACCCTACTAAGGATTCGACTTGAAGGCGTGGAGTCAAAAAAGGAAATTGGTGCTCGGAAAACTGATGTGATCATTCCACAGAAGAGATTCTGGGCAGTCTTAACAGCAATAATTGCCATCAAAAATGCCCTTCCCAATATGAAGATTGAGCTCCCACCAGACAACAGAACAAATACCCCTATCAACTGCTTTCTACTGACCCTGCCTTCTACCTCTGTTGCCCATGCCATCCAGTAATTGCTGCCCATCTGTAGTCCCTGAAAGAGAACTTGACAGAGAAGGATAACGGGAACTAGAGCTCCTTTGTAAGCGGAAGTGACAAAGGTTGAGTAAACACTCCATTTCACTCTACCAGTTTCTGTTTCTTCTGCTTGAGATCTCACTGTAAATTTCTCATTCCTTATGGGCCCTTCAAAATTTTCTTCTGCAACTTCTATCTGATTTATAGGAGAAGGTCTACTGGTTAAGGAGTTATCATGTTGGTATGAGTTCACATGGTTCAGTGATTTTCTATGAGCATCCATTTGTCTAACAAGTTCACTGCTATGATCTGCAATCAGATCTTCGTACTTTCCCGACTGCACTATCCTTCCATCATTCATCACCTATTAACAGCAGGAGATCATAATGTTCTTAATTTCTTAATTTCTTAGGGGACATGGTCAATAAAATAATTCCAATTACTTACCAGAACGATGTCCGCAGCATCCAGAAATTCTACTTGATGGGTAGCATAGACCACAGTCTTCTGGGATAAGAGTTGCATGAGACAATTCTGCAAAAAAGATTTCAACTTTGATCGAAATCAATCTCATCAAAAAACAAGTTTGACTAAAAGATAAAATGTAACTTGCCTTGAACAAATAGGTTCCAGTATGTGCATCAACAGCACTGAAAGGATCATCCAGGAAATAAACATCAGCATCACTATAGACAGCTCTTGCCAGTTGAATCCTCTGCTTTTGTCCTCCACTTAAGTTTATCCCCCTCTCTCCAACTACGCTCAAATCTCCCCCTAGCCACATCTTGATATCCTGTTTCAAAGCACATGCTTCCAATACGTCCTCATAAAAGGCCTTGTTCATTTCCTTGCCAAACAACACATTCTCCCTAATAGTACCGGTTTGAATCCAAGCACTCTGGGGCACATAGGCTTTTGTTCCATAAATCTTTATTCCTGCCCCAGAAATCCTAGGAATTTCACCTAGTATACTGGAGAGTAGGGTTGATTTTCCTGACCCAATTGGACCACAAATTGCAACCTTATAACCTTTCATTATGTTCATCTTCTCCGTTATTTTGATTGTGGGCCTCTTCGATTTTTCATCACCTGTTTCCCAAGTGTATTCTCCTGTCTCAAATTCAATCGCAATATTGGACCCTGCTGATGTATGATAATGCAGCAACTTCTTTTGATCTTCTTCTCCAATGAAATTCTGGATACGATCAATTGAGACTTTTGTTTGAGCAGCCATGGATATAAGCTCTGGTAGGTTGTAGATAGGTTCTTGTAGAATTCGGAAAGTGGCTAAAGCTGATAGGACTGTAGCTGCTGTTAATGGTGTGTTCAATACAATGCATACACCAAAAGTGACAACTGAAACAAAAGTTGGAGAAGCCCAAAAGAGAAAGGCCACTGCTGAGCAAGTATAGAGGTATTTCTGCAGCCATCTTCTCTCAGTTTTCCTAAGATCACGGAGCTTCTTCGAGAATGTGGATTCCCATGAGTGCAGCTTCAAAACCCTCATGCTCTTCAAAATCTCTGAAGTCACTTTGATTCTTGAATCCTTAGCTTCCATGATCTTGGAGTGAAGCCTTTCTTGAATATTGGCCAAAGGTGTGTTGCACAACATAACCAAAATGGTGGCAAAAACAGCAGCAAGGGAGGGGGCAGCACCAAGATTCATGTAAAGAATGATCAGGGCCAGAATTACCTGGACCGGAAGCAACCAAACTCCATGAATGTACCAGCAGAAGTCTCCAATTCTTTCGGCATCCACATTGATTAAATTTATTACTTTACCATTGCCTGAACCACCATACTTAATTGATAGAGACTTCTTGTAAATCAATACCACTAGAGCTGCCCGTACTTGTATACCAATGCGCTGAGCACCAAAATACCATTGTCTTTGAGTTACTGACTCCACTGTCTTTGCGAAGAAGAGAGAGAATGCAAGAACCAAACCATAGAGGATGCTTGAATCATTCCCCGACAAGAAATTCACAAAGCTTGAGATCAGGAGAGGACCCATGTAGGACGCAATTGTGTTGACTCCTACAAAAAAAAAAAAAAGAAAAAAGATGAGCAAAATTAAGCATATAAAAATCTGTGGAACGGAAAATAAAACAAGATTACAAGAAGAAAGTGGTACGTACCTGCAAAAGCTGCATTTTTTAGTAAGGATTTCCATATGGCATAGGCTATGGCTTTAGGCAGTGAAGAATCTTCGAATTTCTGCTTTCTGAGCGATTCTTCCAGCAACAAGGAAGCATCTTCTGCTGTTTCAGATTGAGGAACAGAAGGAATATGAGGCAGTTCAAGTTTTTGAATTCGACCTCTTTTAAAAATAGGATTTAGCCACTGGAAGGTAACTTGGCTCCAAATCCCAGCATTGGTGAATCCAGCAGAGGAATTTCTATTTTCCTTTTGAAGTAAAGGTTCTACTATGTCTTTGTGTTTTCTGGTATAGCTACTAGGTAAAGAAGCACTGAAACAAAGCACTATAGCCAAAGGAAGGGAAGTAAAATCAACTATGGTAGGCTGTGGCAAAAAAGTCGGCAAATCCATGGATTTCAAAAGGGTGATAGCATAGATGGAGAGAGAAAGTGAATCAAAGACGCAGGAGAAAACCCACCAGAGAATAAGGACTAATGGCCACCTTTTGTCTTCTCCAAGAGTTCTTTTCTTAGTACAGATTGTAAGCAGAGTTGCTAAAACCCATGTCATGGCTAAGAAGACATATTTACGAGTGATAGTCCTGTGATTCCAATATTCAAAGAAACTAAAACCAAGGTACGAAATTGAGATTATGACATTAGAAAGAAGAGTAATTGTACTGAAAACTCTGTATCCCCTCGTTGGTCTGTGTTCCAAATTTATATCACCACTCTCTATCCTTTGCCTCCAAACGTCTAGCAAAACCCACGTCAGAAAAGCTACTACAAATGCTACATTCATAACCTCCAAGGCGATATCCGTAATCACCGACTCCATAGTTTAAAGAATCCCTGTTGAGAAAACGAACGGAATTCCCCGGCTAAAAGAACTAACAAGGGAGCCCGCACAATGAGACCTGCGTATGTAACATCTATATCAAAATGACCAAAAACAGTGACAACCCAATTAAGATAAGTACCAAAACATTGAAGAAGAAAAAAACAGAATTGAAAATTGAAATATTCATGAAATCATAGCAGATTCAGAGAATGAGTCAAAAAAAAAAAAGTAGGTCCTGATACAGAGGAGAAAAGCTTACAAAATATGAAGGACGCACGTGGCTCTTTTAGGTTGATGACAAAGAGGTAACAATGCTTTACACGTAGTGGGTCTGTAAAACTCTTCATAAATAGCCCAAAAACTATCTCATCACCACAATCACTGTCGGCCAATCTCTATCGCTCTCATTTTTATTTTTATTTTTATTTTTATTTTTATTTTTATTCAATATCCGGCCTCTCATTTCTGAATGAATGGAATCAAAATGTTGGAATTTTAAAGGGGACCAGAATCATAAACAGTCTCTCGCATCTCTCTGGTAATCATGTCTCTTTGCAGAGTAGGAATGTCTTCATGTATGTCTTCATTTCGAGGTTATACAATTTCATGTTATTCTTTTCTTTTTTTATTGGAAAAAAACGTGACAAAAACACATGTGATACTGACACCATTGGGATCCCGTAGTTCATCCTCAAATTGTTTATTCTGTTTTTTTTTTAAAAAAAAAAAATCAAATTTTGTCTTTAGTCCATAACTTTTTTCTAATTTTAAATAGGTTATTCTATGAATCTACTATCTAATTAATTAGGATATATTGATAATTTATAATAACTGTTTTATGTGACACATACAGATGACATATAATATATTAAATGAGAATTATATAATATTAATTGATTAATTTGACATAACATATAATTAATTAAACAATAAATTGAATTAAAACAACATAGAAACTCAATATTTTTTTTTTCTTTTCTTTAGCTAAACATAATTTTGTAAAGAATATATAGACGTCATGCATACACAAGTATCAAAACGGAGTCATAGACCTATGGAATACTGGTCCAGTGGTTCAAGTGGACCCTAATATTATTATTATTTTGTGCGTGGACCCCTAATATTGTTAGCAAGTAAATAAATAGCGAATCTCTTCTAGATATAATAGATATCTATTATCTAGCCCCGTGATTCTGTACCTAGTACTAGGGAAAGAACTTAAAAAAAAAAAAAAAAAAAAAAGTAGGAGGGAAAGAAGAAAAGATTCTCTACTGTTTTGATTGATTTTTACTGCATGGGGAAAGAGATCATGGCCGTCGGTCCCGCCAAGTGGCGACTATAGGGCGTCGGCGTCAAAGATTTCAATAGGGCGTGTGGCTAAGCTGGGTGTTCGGACTACTCAGCTTTCCTTAATCGGACGGGAGACGTGTGGTGGCTTGAGGTGGGCGTGTGGAGGGTAAAACCCATGCACCCAATAAGTGTGCACATCTTGTGTCAGTCTTACGTGTAACAGTAAAAAGGTAAGGTATACTTTTTCGCTCAGCTTTTTCCTGCAACGGTTTTTTAATCTCATATGTTTATTCTCACACATTAGGCAGTAAGTAATTGGGAGCAAAAAAAAAAAAAAGTTGTATTGTATTTTGATTTAAATTTCATTTGATTACTTTTTTGATGTAGTAGTATTAATTAATTTTGAAGTTTTTATTTTTTATTTTTTTATTTTAGCACATGTTGATTCAAAGATTAATTGGCATTGTTATATCAACATAATGAGATACTAGTAAATTTAAAGTGTGATTTATTATTCTTCACATCGACTAACATGACGTATCTTAAATAAATTTTTTCTTTAAATAGTTAACATGAAAAAGTTATTTAAAATGTTAATGTAAAATGGACATAAAAAACAGCATTACTCTTTTAACATCACTCAACAGTAAAAATAGGGAAATCTAAATAAAGTTTAAAAATTTTAGGTAAAAGCCATTAAGCCGTAAAAGTGTGCATATCTGGTCATCTCGTGGCAATATTAGGGGAAACAATAAAATGGGGAACTGCAAATAAAGATCAGAAAATGTTAAAAGAATTACAACATTTACTATAGTTTCTTATATATTTATGGGGCTGTTCATATGGATGCCACGTAACACTATATTGATGGAAAAAATTAAACAATAAAATTTGATAAATAAATTTAATTATTTAATGACCCAAGTAATTGGTGTTACCTGAATTATTATAATAATTTGTTGTAAAAACTAGGATACACCTAACAGCACTCATAAAGATTTCATGGGTAGGAGTCTTTCCTTCCCTAACTTTGCCTAACCGCACTCTTAAAGATCTCATGGTTCTAGATGGTTGTGACTCCACAGATTCTTTGTTCAATAAAAATTCATTCATTTGCAATTATTAAACTTTGACTCTCCTTTATAAACCCAACCCATTTTGCCTCCTGTGATTAACAAGACCCTCCTTATTAATCCAAAACTTAATAAAACGTCTCACCCATTTCCCCCCTTAATTATGATTGAACAAGCTCTTCCCTATTATTCAAGAAATAGAAATGATCTCATTCTCTCTTTTTTCTTTTTCTTTTTTTTTTAATTAGGGTTGAATTGGGTCCAATTTTAGTTGGAATTGAGACACCAATCTCAAAAGATATAATTTTAATTAAACTTATCTCAAACCCGAATTTATAAAAATACAGGAGAGGAGAAGTGAAATGGATAAACTAAATTGGGGCTAATTGCATGAAATTAGGACATAGTGCGAATTCACCAACTTATAATCAAATTAAAAAAAAAAAAAAATGTTTTTTCTAAGACTGTATCTGATGCTTCAATTGTAAAGACAGCTAATTGACAAATTTTAGACAGATAATTAACTTTTATACGCAAATTGGGTTCTTTCAATGGGCAATTGTTTTGATATCATAAAATAAACAATAAATATTGTAGTACAGGATAATCATGTGAAGTTTTGAATTACAAAAAAAGTATCGAAACTCTGCATGAGTTGTTATAGAGATATTCAAAGTACAAAAATAAAACGAATAGAAAAAAAAAAAAGTACAAAAATAAAACGAGATAATTAATGAGATAAGGTTCTCTCATACAATCTTTGACTTTGTCTTTTCTTATCTCATTAAAGATATTATAGTTCGTAACTTTGTGTCAAATAAATATCCCATTAAAGATATTATAGTACTAACAAAAACAACCACAAATAACAATTATAATAAGTGGCCAACCAAGGCTTTACAAGCCCTCTAAAATTTTCTTTAAAATATATAGATTTTTTTATATTTTTGACCCTCCAAAATTAAAATTTCCCCATCACTTAAAAAAAAAAAAAAAAAAAAAAAAAAAAGGCTAGCTTTTTATAGTTTTGCCTCCCATATATATCACAATTTTGTTTCCGCCCTGATTAATTATAATAGCCACTCACAATAAAAAGAACTAGGCAACAAAGAAATTAGTGCAGAGTGTTAACAAAATGATGAAGTCAATGAACCCATGGTGTCGACATTTCTCTGTGGAAAGAAGAGAACTTTCCTCGGTGGCCTCAAAGCTAAGGTGGCGATCGAGGACCACGCAGCCATCAATTACTACCAAGTACTATTCTTCGCACCACCAAGGCACCAACTATTTGATGTACCATCTTCTGGAAATCTCCGGACCTCCATTTCTTACTTTCTGAGATGATTTTGATAGGACGTTTGGAAAAGTGTTGGTGCTTCAATGTTCATGAATTTGATTTTTTTAAAAAAACAAATCTCACTTTTTATATTACATTAATTACTTTTTAATAATTTTTTTTATTTTTTATATTTCATCAAATATTTTTTTATTACCATTCAAATAAAATACTCATTAAAAAAACTAAAAAACAAAAAATTTCACTTTTCAATACAAAAAATTTACAACATTCCTTTTACTTTATATCACATCAAAAGTCAACAATCCCCTAACCACAATCTCAGGGTGTTTGGCAAAGGGTTGGAATTGTGGTTTGGGGATTGTTGACTTTTGATGTGATATAAAGTAGTGAGAATGTTGTAAATTTTTTGTATTGGAAAGTGAAAATTTTGTTTTTTAGTGAGTATTTTATTTGAATGGTAATAAAAAAATATTTGATATGATATAAAAAATGAAAAAAGTTGTTAAAAGTAGTTGATGTGATATAAAAAAGTGGGAATGTTTTTTTTGAAAAAATCAAAAACGTGAACAGTGCAAGCCCAAGTCATTCCCAAACGTCTCCAATCTTTTGCCAAACACCCCCAACCCAAGTTGGAGAATATTTCATCCGACCTGAGTTGGAGAAAATTTCTGTCCATTTTGATAATATCATCATAAATATCTCACGTGTGCCATTTACTTTTCAATATATGTAGCATGCTGTACTCCCTTGACAATTCCAATTTCCAAGTCCTTTTTCTATTCCAATTTCCAAGTTCCTTTTTCTAATTGGCAGCCAAAAATTTTTGAGATGATTTTGATAGGATAATAATTTTCTCCAATTCAAGTTGGATGAAATTTCCTTCAACTTAAGTTGAAGAAATTTCTGTCCACTCCTCGAGTCCTCGACAATTCCAATTTTCTAATTGGCAGCCAGAAATTTTTGAGATGATTTTCATAGGACAATAATTTTCTCCAATTCAAGTTTGATGAAATTTTCTCCGACCTAAGTTGAAGGAAATTTTTGTCCATTTCTGTCCATTTTGAATTTTGATAATATCATCATAAATATCTCACGTGTGCCATTTACTTTTCAATATATGTATCATGACGTATTCCCTCGACAATTCCAATTTCCAAGTTCCTTTTTCTAATTGGCAGCCATAAATTTTTGAGATGATTTTGATAGGACAATAATTTTCTCCAATTCAAGTTGGATGAAATTTCCTCCGACCTAAGTTGAAGGAAATTTTTGTCCATTTTTGTCCATTTTGAATTTTGATAACATCATCATAAATGTCTCACGTATACCATTTACTATCCAATATATGTATCATGACGTACTCCCTCGACAATTCCAATTTTCAAGTTCCTTTTTCTAATTGGCAGCCAAAAATTTTTGACAGCTTCATGGCCCGTGACAAAAGAGTTATATATATATATGGATCAGTATCAATTATCATACTCACACGTTTCTCACAAATTAAGTCTAATTGCTTAGATAATATATATATATTCACCTTATCTTTTTTAAAGGATCAATATATATAAGATACATTTCCCCTTGCCAAGACTTGCGTAGACGTACGGTTTCTGTAAACAAAAGAGAATACATAGAGTGATTTGTGACTATGAAGAACTTGTTAGTTTGATTTGGTTAATATTGGAGGGTTTTTGAGTAAATTTAGAAGTGATGTGGTATTCCAAAATATCATACTCACAAAGTATAATTGCTCAGAATATTCACCTTATCTTTAAAGGATCAATACAAGATACAATATCCACTTGCGAAGGCCTTTGAAGAACTTTTTTCTTTATTATATACTTTAAATGTCCTCTAATCGTATCTAGAAAATGATTAAATTGCTGACAATTTAAGCTCATTCTTTTTTTAATTTTAATTTTAATTTTTTTTAAAAAAATAAAAATAAAGGAACATGGGGATGCTCCTCCTGAAATGTTACAATCATACATCTGTGGCTCACTTGACTGAGTGGAATCAGCATAATGGAGCATGGGACACATGCTTTTATAAAGATAGTTTATTTGCTTTCCAAGTTCCCATTTCTTTGGGAGCACATGAATGTTTCATGAGGCCTAGAAGAGGTCATGTGTCTTTTGATGATGGTTCAATGAACTTGGAATTTTTGCCCGGGGCATGTGGGTCTCACACCAGCCGTCAATGTAGAATTGCTTGAATTAGATGGAATTCAAACATTAAATTATGTCTAATCCAAATCCAAGTTCAGCTATGACCTGTTTAGGCAAATTGAAATCCCATCTAATACCTTTAAATGAACGGCCCAACCATGACAACAAATCCAAAACCAAAAAAGTAGGTTATTGGGGTGAGTTTTTTTAGTGTGGGTGTTTGGTAAAGTGGGTTATTGGGGTTATTTTTTGTTGTAGGTATTTTGTAGCCGAAATACCTCAAAGGCCATAAGTGGTTCAGTTACTTCCTTCAGTGCTATCTCAAGCCGAACCACTCAAGTGGGTGATTTGACCACCAAAATAACCCACTTTTTGTATTTTGACTTTATTGTCACAACTTAGATAAACGACTCAAAGCACTTACAATAATTTTCTATTGATTTTTTTTTAAAAAAAATTTAGAGAACCAAATTATTTTTTGATTTATTATCTAAATGCATTCTACATTATCTTCTATTATCTTTCCATATACAAATTAAATATTATTTATGTATAAAATATAAGTTCTCTACTTACCCTCACATTTATTACAAAATCCTAACACGATTTCCAATGATGGGCAAAGAGATAAGAGATAAATATTTTATGTTAAAATAATAGATAGAGAAGCTATAATTTCTTTATACATTAGATAGCACTATAGCATACCCAATGTTTAATAACTTATAGGAAGTTGCTGCTAACAGTTTTTTTAATATTTTTCTTATATTTTTTTAAAAAAAGCAGATATAAAATAGTAGTTGTGATTTGTGAATGCTCTCACCAATAAAAAAAGAAGAAAAACAAAGAATACAGTATCACATCCCATGTGATAATCCTTGGGGTCCTTTATAGAAATAGCCAATTGCAAATAAAAACTTATGCAAACTTTTGGCCTCGAGAGGAACCCAAGTTTTAGTCTCATAAACAGAAATGCTTGTTAGCTTTTTGGTTTATCTTTGTTTAGCCTTTGGTCTTTTGCTTTTGGCAGATGGACCTCTTTTTTTTATTTGCCCAAAAAAAAAAAAACAGAAAGAATCACGTACAGTCTGTATATACGCAAGGCAAGCACCCGCGGTCGTCTGCCACGTAAGCGTCCTGGCTTTCCATACTACACTCACGTGTCAACACAGATCTACAATAAAAAAATCAAAGGAAAGCCGGGCCTACTTTCTTACCGTTGAAGGCGCAATTTAAAAATGTTACCGTTGGCCTCGAGACGGAACCATTTTTACAAAAGAAAAACTAGCCGTTGCCCCAACTTTTCCTTCCATTTCCTCAAAAGGCTAATATATTTCTGCAGCCTCGTTATTCAGCATCCTAACCCTAATCTTTTGGCAGCTTTCTCGATCTTAACTACAGAATACCCAACCCATATTGATTCTTCTTTGATTGAACAAAACCCTCCTCTTTGATCCAAGAATTGATAGAACTTTCACCCATTTTTTGCCCTTTTACGATTGAACAAAACCCTTCCCTGATATCCTAGAAATAGGACTTACCCCATTTTATTTTCTCCATCAAATTGGGAAAAAAAGAACCCATAATCTGTGCGTTTGATCTTTGTTTCAACCAATCTTGATTTTCTCTTTTCCAAAAGATTTATACACAAAAAAAGTGGTTATGGCTTCAAGAACAGTCGCTAAAGATATTATCACCCTTCGTGGTTCAGCGGCAATTGTCGGCGAGTTCTTTGGTATGTTATTGTATCTTATACACCAATTAGATCCTCTCTCTCTCTCTCTCTCTCTCTCTCTCTCTCTCTCTCTAGATATATATATATAATTTAGTTTTCGATTTTCTTTGTTGGGTTTTGGGGTTTTTTAGAAGTCATGGCTGATCTTTGTATTGCTTTGCAATTCCTCTTTCAGGGTATGCTGCAAACAGGTAACATAGTTTGATTTTAATTTTGATTTCTTTGTTTTTGTTTTTTCTTTTTGTATTTTTGAAATGTATATGTTGAATTTTGAAGAATTAATATTGATTTGAAAATTGTTTAGTATTCTCTACAATCGCGGAGTTTATCCGGAAGAGAGTTTTGTGAAGGTGAAAAAATATGGGCTTCCAATGTTACTTACTCAGGATGAGGGTGTCAAATCCTTCATTGCCAACTTAACCGCTCAGCTTTCGGGTAAACTATGCCTTTTAAACTAAGCATTTTGTATTCTGTTTGGATTCTAAGAAACTGTAGGAAAAGAAAAAAAAATCAGGAGAGACAAGAAATCATAGGATTCAAACTTCGTTGGTTTTAAGTGTTCTGTATAATCTGGGTAATTGAAACATCGTGCAACGTTTGGTATCTGAAGAAAAAGTTACATTTCTTGCATTTAAATCTAGAACAATTTGGCCTTCTGACTTCTCTTTTTCATTTTATGAGTATCAAAAACAATAGAAACTAAGATCTATTTTTGTTTTGCTTCTTTTCCAATTTCTGAGCATCCATGCTGGGGGTTTATGTTTGATGCGTTTGTACAATGTCGATGACTGAAATGTTTGGTTTTCTTGTAAAGAATGGCTAGACGCTGGAAAATTACAGAGAATTGTTCTTGTAATAATGAGTAAGGCTTCCAATGAGGTCCTAGAAAGGTGGAACTTTAGCATTGAGACAGATAGCGAGGTCGTCGAGACAGGGTAATTTAACCAAAGTTCGATTTTATTAAGTTGTTCTTCCTTGTGCTTAGAGTGCTTTTAAGAAGTCATTGACTGCTATAAAGGTGGTATAGATTCATTGTTTTTTATTTGTTCTGGTTTCAGTGTCTCAAGGGAGAAGAGTGACAAGGAAATCATGAGAGAGATTCAAGCTATCATGCGGCAGATTGCTTCGAGCATTACCTATTTGCCATGCCTCGACGAACCCTGTAAAGAACTATTCTCTATTCCCCCATGATTTCCATTATACTTGGTGATTGTTCTAATCAAATCCCTTTGGTTTGCTTACTTCATCATTTCAGGTGTTTTTGATGTGTTGGCATATACTGATAAAGATGTTGCAGTCCCATTCACTTGGATTGAGAGTGACCCCAAACTTATAGCTAATCCACAAATGGTCAAATTACATTCCTTTGATACCAAGGTACTGGCTGGCAATTGTAATTTTGATTCGATTGAAATGAGAAAATCAGATTGGCTGTATAGTTAATATGGTTGTTGGGTTTATGCAGATTCATAAGGTTGACACTCTTGTTTCGTACAAGAACGATGAATGGGACGAGCAGTAGAGAGAGAAAACAGCTACTCACTCACCACTTGTTTCTGTTCTATTTGTGGTTCCTGCTTGGCTTGAGTGTAGTTTTATTGTGAATCTTTTATTCACATTTTGTAGAAAATGTCCATGTGTGTGGCCGTAAACATGGACAAAAGAAAAATTACCCTTGTCTTGTTGCTTCCTTCAGGCTTATAACCTTGCTATCGAACCATTGATATAAATACATCCAGTTTGAATTCCGTTTGAATCGTTTGTAGTAAGGGAACTTGAACTGTCTTTTGGTATGAATGAGACTCTAATCGTTTGTAGTTCGTGAAAATTCGTGAAAATTGGACAGACATCGTGTTAGCAACAACCGCCATACATCAAAGTGCTGTAGGGAAACACGAGTTCCGAATGGAATGCAAAGAATCAGGAGTTCATTTTTATTCTCTGGAGGCTGGCATGTGACATTTTTATTTGCTTCAGTGCAAAATGTAGATCGTCCATGGACAATTGCATCGTTTCATTTCAACTCAAACAAAATTTTCCTCCAAATTGAGTTGGGGGAGTTCCTCTTTTTTATTTTCCCCCTTCGATAATTTTTTTACTCAGAACATGTGGATATTTCACATTCTTTCACTGCATGCCAATCAAAATTCTAGGGTGCACATTTTCAGTCACAAAGGATACTAACTATTAAAGAACTTGGAATTACTTTGTTGTCACTGGAAATACATATTTACAGACATGAAAAGGGTCCAGGCTACTATGTGAAGATATCAGAATTTTTGCATCCACGTCCTACATTATACAGCATTATACACAACTGAGCAACATGATTCCTAATCAGTTGTGGCAATTGCATCAAGAAACCGAATAACAAAGTCCCTCCGCTTTAAGCATTTAAGCAAATAAACTGGAGAATAGCAATATGCACAATTGAGCAAGGATGGTTCAGAACCAGTGTGGCTCTTATATCAAGATGGAAACAGAATAACGAAGTCCCTCCATGTTAATGAAGATGTATGTACCTGCCTTCAACTCACACCATGGTATATTGCACCAGGTCGAAGATCATCCATATTATCGATGTTTCTGTAGCCATCAAACTCCCTCAGACGTGACCAGCGCCGGAGAGACAAAAAATTACGGTAATCATCTTCAGTGTAAAAAAGCTTCTCCTCAGTATGCACTGGCATTGGATCGGACTCGTCATAAAGACACACTTTTATTGCCAATCCTGCAATTAGGAGTTCAACATTTCTGCTTAGCCCCAACCAAAAAGGGGGGAAAAAAAAAGGAAAAAGAAAACTGCTTAGCGTAAACTTGCACAAAAAAAGGGGACAAAAACTGCTTAGCACTAACATCGACTCATCCAAGTCATAATAATGCCAGGTGGCCATATGCCTGTAGTGAGCATGCTTGGATACCCCCCCCCCCCCCCAAAAAAAAAGAACATAATCATTAAATAAGCAATAAACAAGTTTGTATATCAAAAGGTAAAACAAAGACAAACTATGATAATTAATCCCATCATGAAATGCTGCCACCTTTTCAACATTTTCTTGGATCACCTTTCTCTTAAGAAATATTCAGAATCAGAATTATTATTATGAAGACCATACACAGAACACTGTACCTTCATCAAGATGAAGCGTGTAATTCCCCAAAGGCATATCCCGGTCAAGACTTCGGACTATCTGGTCCTCATCCTCCAACCAAAATGCACGTCTAGTTCTTAACCTAAAAGCGCATTTAATTGCCTCCTTGATGGCATCTGCAGTGCCATCAATACCAATCCTTCTAGTGTGATCCCCCCACTTGACTGATATGACCCTCCCACAATATGATTGACTCTCCCCACCTGCCAAAAATGGGAGCAGAAAACAACAGAATTAACATAAAGAAACCATAGTATCAAACTGTCCTGTCAAATAAAATGAGCACCAAAATCTCATGATAAGTGATAACATAGTACTGGCCTTGATCACACTCACTTGGGCATGTCAAACGGAGGGCATTCACCCATAGACAAAAAGTGCTTACAATTAAAAAATGGTAATCATCATGGAGCATGCTTGAGAAGTTACAAAAAAGGATGTCTGATAAGCCAATTTCACAACACAGTTAGATTTAACTCAAAATTACCATTTCCAGGGGTCTCTCTCCAATTCCAAGGAGGAACTCCACTTGCTGCAACTGCATCAGCTGAGGTAATGGCGAGAGGATGTCCATCATGATCCAAATGTCTCTCAAGATTGAGTGTTGGCCTGCCAGTAGCTGCACATGAAGGAACTTAAACAGGAGGGTACACATTTTTCTTTGAGATAAGCAGATAACAAGAAAAAGGCAAGATGAAATTTAAAAGAAGCATAGCAAGGAAAAGAATAAAAGAGAGACAAATTTTGAAAAAGTGGATAAACAAATCTCCAGTTTTCTCCCTCCCAATTCCCCCACCCTCGCTCTCTCCACATCCCCCCCACCCATGATTGAGTAAACTTAGTTATAGGGTAATGAGACTGAAAAGGCTGTGTGAACTGCTTTGCTTCGAATTCTTCAGGTCGCATCTTGTATGAACCATACATTATATACATAGGGAGTTATTAAGAGAAGAAGGTAAAACTTTGAAAAAGGCAAAAGCATCCTCACGCTTGTTTCTTCTCTATGGACTTTAATGGGCCTTTTAGATTATTAAGTGGACAGGAACAAATGGGACACGAGAGGATTAAAGAAAATATCTACTCACTCACAAATTAGAGAAACCTAGAGAGAGCACCAGTAGAAAATCAAGACAAGGTCTTGGTACTTGCATATAGACAACAGAGATGTCAAATACAAAGAGCAGACCAAGGGTTGGCATTGCACTGTATATCCTATGCAGAAAATCATGTCTCACTCAATATCAAACTCAGCAAGTCTATGTAAAGGCTTCCATAGCCTGATTCAAGATGCAACCAATAAATCATTTGCCCTTATATCTGATTGTTATCCTCATTACTCACATTTCTCAACTTGCTTTATTTCCACTGAAAAGGGTAGTCCAATTCTCTCATTTATAGATAGTGGTCGTTTGGGAGGAGGGGGTTTTCCAAGACCCAGATTTCTTGTCTTAACTGTTGACTAATTCTTCCATGATAATGGTTCATAATATATTATTCCACACTTCCTTTAACATGAAAATATCAGCATCTACAATAACATATACATTCCAAAGTTAAATGCTTGTTTATTTTAGTGGTGGTGATCAATCTGTTGTAATAGTTTATAGTAGACTAAAATTTGAACAACAAGCATGTTCCATGCATCATGAATGGTGTTCAATTCTTTTTCTACTACTACATTTCAGCTCAACTAAACAGGCAATAAACCAAAATCCCATTAGAATTACAGATCCTACACTTGTCATAAGCCACCAAAACAAAAACATCCCAAACATGCAAGCAAAATAGGTGAGAAAGAAACATAAAATACAAATTAGAATAGTGACAAACAAATACGTCCATACCTTCCACAGGTCCAAAAGAAATGCTGGCATCTTCAATACCTGTGCAAGCACAAAATGAGTCAAACAGTTTAACTTATAGGCATCAATATCATACTAATAAAAGCATGTCATATCACACAATCCAAATATTTAGTTATGTTGCCTATTATACTACTCCCTCCATCCAAAATAGATGGGAGTTTACAAATGTCAAGCATCTTAATGAAACAAAATAAACATAAAAATCTTCCTATAATACCCTTAGGTGGGCCAAAAGGATAAGTTCAATTTGAAGAAAATAATGTTCAAATTTACAGGTAATATCGGGAGTTAAATGGATAAACACTTCGATGTTTGGACACTTCCATTTATTTTGGGACAGTCCAGAAAAGAAAGCATCTCATCTATTGTGAGACAAGGGTCAGTATTACAACAGAAAAATGAATATAGATTGGTTACGATAACGGTGGGCCAAACAAGAAGACATTTACGAATTTCCAACAACAAAAGATGAAGGACATTTAGTACACTAGTAAACAGATGTCCAAAGCAGTGACAGTGGAAGTATGTAAATCAGATATGCAAGCATGCAACCAGCAATTAATGAGCTAGAACATAGAATGATGTTCAAGTAAATCATGTAAAGGAAATCCCAATACACCATGGTGATTCTTCAAGGAACATGAGAATGGCACAATTCAAAAGCATGAAGCCCTCATTCAGATCTTTACTGATTACTAATCGTGGAAGCCAGATTTAATAAAGTTTTCTCTTCATTCAGAAAAAAATATTAATAAATTATGACATGGGGTCACCGAGAACTGCAGAATGAATCAGACAGATATTGCCCATAGTTATGAAGATTCTTCTTTCTTTTAATCCTTTGATCTCTAATCTTAAACCCTAAACTTTTCCATACCAAAACCCACCAAATAAAACCTTAAAACAACCTCAAAAATATCAAATCTTGTTGCTGCCAGAGAAATCCCTGCAAGCTGTTTGCTCAAAGAACAGTCCTCTTTACCCTGCAACCCTATCTTTTTCAAACCTGATTCTTAAAAAATCCTCAAGATATCTTTCTATAATCCGTGGCCCTACAAACCCAACCTTTAGCCCCCAAAGCCAACGACACAGGACAGAGATTTCTCTTTTCAATTGACATTTTTTTGCGGGCCAATTACTTATCAAAAAAAACAAAAAACAAAACAAAAGTCGATTGTAAAAAGCTAATCTACACAGCCATAATATCAGTTGTCTGTTTAGGTTGCAACCATGGCGTGAAAGGATCAATAGAAACTTAGGCAAGAAAGTCAACTAATCCAGTAGAGGTACTACAGAAATGAGATAGAGAAAATTGGTCTTGTTAATATTTGTACTTGCTTTTCATGAGATTAGTCTTTTGCTTAACAAAAAAAAGAAAAAAAAAATGTACTTTATAGGTAAACAATCTCCACTGCAAATAGGAATGGAAGTGAGACCAGCAAGTGCAGCTCATCCAAGCAGAGAGAATATTATAAACTGTAACGGCATCAGTAGAATGACGTAGCACTTCAACTTAAAAGTGAAAGTAAAGGGGTTTAGAAATTCTGAATCCAAAAATAACTTCTAAAAAAATTTGCATGAGCCAGTATGAGGATCCGGTTATGGGCGTTCCCAATGCACAGGAGAATATGACATTTGGAAACAATTTAAAGCATAGAATACTGTGTTTCAATCTAGTCTAGAATGTTATTTACCACGGAGAATCAGAGTGTCAAATAAGTCGCTTAGCTTGAAAGAAGACCAAGTCACAGAAGAGTGAGAACATACTAGATAGTCTTTACGTAAAACAACCATTTTGCACAAAGAAGCATCTAAAATACATAAATATTAAATTTAAACATATTGGATGTTCTTTACCCAAAACAACCATTTTGCATAAAGAAGCATCTCCAATATACTAATAATACCATTTAAACCCCAATGGAATTATCGGCTGGGGACTACGCCTCATAAAGTAGAGGTCACTAATTCGAATCTCCCCTTACCCAACCCATTGGGCTAGGGGCCAATTACTTATAATATATAATTAAAATTTAAAATTGACTAATTGGTAACATGTAAGCTTTTATTGAAAAAACCGAGTAGAGAAAATCATCATAATCATGGAGAAGGAAATTGAAAGGACAATGTAGATGGTTATTACAAAAACTAGTATGCCATACATCTTTCAACCAGATTGGGCAATTGCAAATATTGAAAGCTTTAAGACCAGATAACCTAAGATTCATTTCGTAACGGTTTTGAAAACACATTTTTCTCAAAACCATTAACAAACAATTCAAAACACAAATCACTTTTTAAAAAACTTTTCACACATTCTTATAGTAATATTTTGAGAAAACTTATTACTTTGAAAAAATCAAAAAGATTAGAGACAGCCACCTCCAATGGAGGAGAGGGGTGGCCGCATGGCCATCTTTGTCGAGATTAATGCCACAAAAGTAGTTTTGCTACATCACATAACACATGTTATTAAAAAGTAAAACAGATTCGTCACATAACACATGCTATATATATATTTCATTAAAAAGTATCAAAATCCGGGGAAAAAAAAAAAAGAAAGAAAGAAAAACAGATTCGTCACCCCTCCACTCCTGCAGGGGGTGGCCAACCCTCTTGCGCAGCCATCCCCCAGCAAAGGGGTGGCTCGAGGTGCCCCAGCGAGGAACACTCCCACTCTAGGGATGCCCACCACATTGTTTTTACATCACATCAAAACATTCTCACATTTATGTCAAATCAAAAAGCTTTTTCAAACTAAAATCAAAACACTTTTCAAAACCATTATCAGGCATACCCTTAATTTTATGATTCCAAAACCAACAAGTTCTTTCCTTCCTTATTTTTCCTTAAACGTAATATAGGTGGGTGAATTGAAACCTAATTATCTGAATCGAATAAAATTAAGATTTCAGGCAAAATAAGGCAAAGGGACATGGGTAATCAAGAAACCAAGCAAGATAAATGATCACTATTGTGTATTTCCCCACTTCACATGCGTATGAAATTGAGAAGAAGATAATTTTGTTTCAACTATGTTACTCAACAAATCCCCTTCTACTAGTTCATAAGACACCCTAGCTTTTAATTAAAACTAAAAAAAGAAATTCTCGCGACAAAGTGACCTATGTACCCCTACACCCAATACCCCCACCCAAAGTAAGCAGCGTATCATCCTCGCACAACATTCTAGGGAACATCTCACATAACTCTGCGCACAGAAAGATTCATCATGTGCCTATATTTCTCAGAATGCAGGAAGCACTGAAAATAGCAATTTCAAGACCATAACTTTTGTAAGGTAAAAGGAAAACAAAAGTTCTGAAGCAGCACTCATTGCAAGCCTTTATCAGACAACCCACACTACTCAATCAAACCCATTTCCAAAAATTGCAAACATCTAATGCTAAAAAGTACTCCTTTTTCACCTTAATTTGTTCTACCCATTTCAGAAAACTCTGAATTAGCCTCTAATAGAATCTCATTTCATAAGGAAGGAAGCACTGCACATGGCAATTCTAACACCACATCTATTTTAAGTTGCAGCAATCAAACACACAGATATAACTATATATGCATCCATCAAATCATATACACCCAGGAACAGAAATCAAGCATTATCCAACCAGACCCTCACCCAGAAACATCAATTCCACGCAAATTTCTTTACAAAAACGAATGCTGGGATCGTACCCATTTCCATTTCTTCCAAAAAAAAAGGCTTCAAACAAAGCTCAAATCCATACCTTTATCCGAGAATTGCATATAGGCATCAACCTTAGGCGGCGTGGGGCTCTTGTACTGCGCATTCTTATTCCTCTCCCTCAGAATCTCCTCAATCTCCTTGTAATACGACATCTTGGCCGACCCACTCCCCCTATCCTGGTGCTTAGCCTTCTTAAACTCCTTGAGCAAGTTCCTCCACTTGTCGGTGCACATCGTCGGCGACCGATCGAACCCCTTCTCCTTCATTTTCGACGAAATCTGCTCCCACAAGTGCTTGTTCGACTTGGAGGTGTTGAACAACCCGTCCATCTCTCTGCGCAGAGAGATTAAGCTCCGCGTTTCGTCCTGGACCCAGGTCTCCGCTCGCTTCTTGGGGGCCTTGACCTCGACCTCGTGGTCCTCATCACCGCCGCTGCTATCGCCTAGGATCATCTGCTGGGGATGGGAAGGGTGAGTCGGGTGAGCTTGAGGGTGGTGTTGGTGGTGCGGTGGCAGCTCACCATTGGAGACGACGTCCAACATCATGTCTCGAGATTCCTCTTTGTAGAAATCGATGGGACGGGGCTTCTCCGACAAGTACATGACGGTCCAGGCTTTTCCAGGAATTGGGGGTGTTTGATGTTTGTGTTTTTGCCTGAGAGAAAGAGGGATGGGTTTGCGTGCTTAGAGGGAGATGGGAATTTTGATGAGTGGAAGTGGGACTGGGACTGAGTTCACATGTAGCGATTGGTTTGAGTTTTTCCTTTGGATTTTGGTTTCACTTTATGCAGGCGGTAAGTTTGGGTGTTTTAGCAAAAGGTGTGTATTTGTGTGTGCGTCTTTGCGACACAGAGAGAGAGACACACAGACACAGACAGAGGAGTGCGTGAAGTAAAAGCTTTGTCTATGATTAGCGGAGAAGGGGGAGAATGGATGGACTCGTCTCTTCTTGCGTTCATCTTCCATCCAAAATTTTGCACCCAGATTTTACTTTTTCTTTGATTAGAGTAATGGCATTATTTATACCCATTTTATACCGTTAACTTAAAACAAGTCGTATCAACCGATATAAAATGGGCTGGAAGGTAAATATTACTTTTTTTTTTCTGTTGTAAGATTTTAGCTAAAGGGTTATGGGCCTAAATATAAATTGGTAGGACAAACTCAGTGCTAGGGAATAGGGATATTTTTTATTTTTTATTATTTATTTTAAAGTTGATGTAATTTTTAAAAACATCATTGAAACAAAATTCAATATTAATCGATTTCAAATTCAATAGTATTTTTAAAAGTCATATAAACTTGGAAAAGATGAAAATATGATAAAAAAGTGATTTCTAACATTATTCATTTTTGTATGATCTTCGACGTTAAATTTATAAAATTATTTAATAAAATGAAGAGATTTTTATATGTATTCTGTAATTTTGAATAGAATAAAATCCTAATTTTTTGACTTGTCAGTAAAGCTTACTAAATATTCAAATTGCTACTCAACAAAAGAAAAGAATGATGGTTCAAAATGATTTCGTGGGGGTCTTTTTTTGGTCCTAAGATTGAAAGATTTGAGAAGAGTTCGGCAAGGGGATACTTATGAATCAACTACAATTTTATTTTTTTAAGAAAATATTCATTAAGATTATTAACATGTTGTGCAGAATATCACAATCTTTTACCATGGTACAACAATAAAAGAGACTTGCCTACATATATGAAAATATATGAGAGGTGATAGATATAAACGGCTTAAACTATAGGACAATTAAGGATGTCAATACCAACAAAAAAAAGAAAAAGAAAAAGAGATACATTAAGGTGATTAATAGGCTAAAACACCACACCAGTGATTTACAGGTTGATTATGAAAGCATCAGGAATTGGACACTGATTGGATATTTGGGCTAGTTATGCATTTCTCAATTCATTTTTGGTTCAACACATACTTGAGTATTTTATCTTTGTAGACAAAAAGGAGTCAAATAAATCCATCAAATGACAATTGAAAAATAAATCAAGAGGCCACACATGTTGTGCCAATTATTCACACACATTTAGTCCACTATGGGAGAGGTCTTCTAAGATCAAAATTAAATCAAGTGAATGAAGCAGTAAAATAAGAGTTTGGTTTGTTTAGTAAAAAATTTATTGGAGATTTTTATGTGAAAAAATTAACCGTGAAGATGTTTAAAGTGAAAAAATAATTAGAGTTCTCCCCAAATCTTTTAGGCCCTGTTTGGCAAACAATTTTGATTTTACTGTTTATGATTTTGATTTTCTAAAAAAAAAAAAAATCTCATTTTTTATATCACATCAATTACTTTTTAACAATTTTTTTTTTACTTTTTATATCACATCAAACATTTTTTTATTATCCATTTCAAATAAAATACTTACTAAAAAATAAAAAAAATTTATTTTCCATTACAAAAATTTACAACATTTTTTCTACTATATATCACATCAAAAGTCAACAATTTTCAATCAAAATCTTTGCCAAACAGGCTCTTTGATGAGAATGCAAAATGTCATATTTTTCTCCCTTAATGTTTAGTCTTTTATACTTATTTGGTGCCTAAATGTACTCATTATTCTTTTATTTTGATTTAGGATGCAATTGGAGGCATTAAATGCAAACCAAAGCTAATTGGGCGATTCTGGACAGTTTCGACATTACTTCGTAATCTAGGCATAACTCTCTCATCCGAGCTCTAATTGAGATGATTCAAGATGCTATGGAACACCAAGAAATAGATCTACAACTTTCATTTTTTGAGTTTTGAGAGATACTGGCTGCATCAAGGTCGAAATCGGGCTGGAAGTTGCGGCACCTGCACTGTTGATGTTCTAGAACATTCCTTAGCATGCAATTCTAATATGTGGAAACTAGCAGATTTGGTGCACGAAAATTACAGCTGGAAACACCACTTTCCTAGTTATATTAGGACTCTATTTTATTTCTAATATTTTCCTTTATTAATCAGATTTGGATATTGTTAATTTAGGATAACAGTTAGAATATCTTTAGGAGATCTTGTAGGCTTCTAATTAGGAGTATAAACGTGTATAAAGGAGAGGGGAATCAGAAAAAACTAAATAGACTCTTTTTCTCCTCTCTTCTCTTTCTCATCCTTTGAGTTTTCATTATGGCTCTGCGTAGCTAAACTTTTATCATTGGTTGAAGGAAACGGAAGCCTCGGAATCAATAAACTGTGAGATCTAAATTATTTTAGTGTTCAATTTATGCTTTGAGTATCGGATATTCTTCTGTGCCTATTTTCATGATTGTCTCGTTTAATTACTAGGAGATCTACTAGTTTATTATTTGTTGCAATCTGTTGCTAGATTAGATATCAAATCCGTAATTGTTTGATCCCTCTAATTTGCGAAGCAACTCAGATTTAATGATTTGCTGCGTCAGAAATTATTAGATCTGAGGAAAAACGTTCGATTAAATTAAATGCAACCGCTTGTGCTTGTGTTGTTTAACTTCATCGATCTCTCTAATTCTTAATGTTGCTACTAAATTAAACCTTTAGCGCTTGTCTTGGGTTGTTTAGTAGTTAAGGTTAATTAGATCGCTTGTTTTCTAATTAACTACGACTAAGGAGAGATAGGATAATAATTCCAAAAGTGAATATTCAAAGTATGAATTAACATATGCTTGCATCAATGATCAGTTGTAAAATTTCGATGGTGGATGTTGACTTCGACCAAGGTTTGTTCTCTTGATTGATTTTGATATGTTAAATTGAATTGTTCTTTAGTTCTTCTTAAAATTGTTTTCGTTATACTCAAAACCCCCCATTCTTGTTCACATAGCATAAAACTAGACTGAATACTCTCCGTGGGAACGATCCTTACTTGCACTACTACAGGTATTTTTAGGAGTATTAGTTTTATTTTTGGTTGCCTGCGACAGCACACCACTCTTAATCTTCATTGTTAATTTTTTCACAAGAGAAAAACCAAATTCGTAAAATAAAACTTAGGTATGCTTGATAATAGTTTTGAACAGTGTTTTTTAATTTTTTTGATGTGATATAAATGTGATAGATGTTTTTTTAAAAAGATCCACATTTAAAAAGTATTTTATATATTAAATTATTTGTCAATAATTTTTTAAAAAATATATAGTTTTATTGAAAAACAAAAAATGGTTTTCAAAAAATCACACCCATAATTTCACAAGTAAAACCAATTTTACTATGGTAGACTTTTGTGGTGGTGTTTTTCTACCGTGTTGCAATTACCAAACCAATAAAAAATGGCTTACTGGGAACGACGGCGTTTGCGCGTGAGTGTCCAAACGCTGCGTCTCTGAAATGAACCGATAGGCCCTCTCCCTGTCTCCGAGTCGCTCGCATCTTTGATCCTTGTCCTGAAGCAAAACCCTTATTCCAGCGCCACCTATATTATGCGCTCAGCTGCGAAAACTTGAACTTTCGGTAACTTTGTACCTTTCTTCTTCTTCTTCTTCTTCTTCTTCTTTCATGACTTTGATCGTGGTTGTAAGCAAACTTTAGTCGATGAGGTTCATTCAAGTATCTTCCTCTCAAACGAGAGCTTCCCAATTTGGGGTTAACAATGGAGGACCCTTTTTCATTCTGAGACCGGTTTCTGGTTTTACATCTCCCAAATCCGTCTCTTTCAAGTCTAGCTCTCCGTCAGGTATTAAAGCAAACACCTTTCCTTCATTTTCTCCCTCTCGTATACTGAGTAATTAGGCTTGTTTGGGTGTCAAAGATTGTTTTCTCAGTGACCAAATGAATGAAGTAATTGCTTTGTCTTCTGCCTAGTATGTTTTATTTTATTTTAAGTTAAATCATTTGCTTTTAACCTTTTAGAAAAAAGGGATTATTTGCAAAACTTCCTTATGTTATTCTTTTCTTTTTTACTATGTTTATCTGCAAAATTTGGTTGCTACACAAGTCCTGGAAATGTCACTGTTTGAGTTAATTAGTTAATAAGTATTTCGAGTTACATGATAAAATTTATGATTGAGAAAAGTTTAGGTTAATTGAAATGAAATGATCAAATTTCTCTCATGCCATTGTCAAGTGGCAACGTTTATTTGCATGGACTGAGATTCAACTTCTATTGGAGGCTCTTGCCTCTTGGAAACATAGTGTAGCATGTCTAATTCCATAAAAAACTTACATTCATAGTTTCTGACTGTATCATGAATAGGATATTCGAGCATCTGCTATTCGTTGTTTTGGATTGTTCCCCTTCCACAAAATGAATTGCATGATATTCAATCATTTTTCTTTGACAAAGATCTTTGAAAAATTGTTGATTATCAAATATTATTTGATGAAACGTTGACCACTTAATCAGCAAGAACAGAATATGCTTTTCGAGGACGGGAGAAATAGAAATACGTCTGTACAGTCTGTTGATTATATGGACGCGCTTTATTAGTAGTTTAGAATAGCGTGGGATGGTATTTGTAGCCTTTAGTGTTTTTGTATTTATTTCAGACGAACTTTTTTACAAACTGGTTTCTCTCTCTCTCTTTATGTTATACTCCTACAATATTATCACACACAGGAAAAATTTCCTCTCATACTTTTTGCAGTACTCTTCAACTGAACTTTCAAGCAGTATGTGGCATTTGTAGGATCCTTCCTCGAAATAAATTTGGTATCAACTGCATGATTACCTCAGCAATGAGCAATGCCTGCATCACTAGATTCTGTGGCAATTGCCGTGAAGCAGCTGCATCGCTGTTTCCAAGAAAAGAGCATGGAATTCTGAGAACCGTTCCCAGATTCACCTCAACAGGGATCTCTCCCACTGCTCCTCCCATTGTTCGTCCCCCCTCATCTTTAGTGTTGGCTGCGCACCTTAGGCCATCTGATGCTCCCCAACGTTCAGAGGAATGGTTTGCCCTTCGCAGGGACAAGCTGACAACAAGCACTTTCAGCACTGCCTTGGGCTTTTGGAAAGGAACCCGTCGATTCGAGCTCTGGAATGAGAAAGTATTTGAATCAGAAACAGAAATATCGGGAGGTTCAAAGTCTGCCATGGAGTGGGGTGTGGTCAATGAAGCAGCTGCTATAGACCGCTACAGAAGCATCACCGGTCGTGAGGTGAGCTCATTAGGATTTGCAACCCATTCAGAGGAGCGATTTCACTGGATCGGTGCTTCCCCTGATGGTCTTCTCGGTTGCTTTCCGGAAGGTGGGATCCTGGAAGTAAAATGCCCATATAACAAGGGGAAGCCTGAGACAGCTCTGCCCTGGTCAACTATGCCATTCTATTACATGCCTCAGGTGCAGGGTCAGATGGAGATAATGGACAGAGAATGGGTTGACTTGTATTGCTGGACCCAAAACGGAAGCTCAATATTTCGTGTGAAAAGGGACCGTGGTTATTGGGAGTTGATACATGGGATTTTACGTGAGTTTTGGTGGGAAAATGTGGTTCCTGCTAGGGAAGCTGTGTTACTGGGTATCAAAGAAGAGGCCATGTCATATAAGCCGGAATCTACCCACAAACAGACAGGACTTGCCATTGTTAAGAGCCTAAAGTTAGCTGGTGAGGCAAAGCTGTTGTGTAAGGAGATTGCCGGTCACATTGAATTTTATAGGTGATGATCCCAAGCAAAAGGTTGAGCAACTGACTCCTATCTTTGTGCTCATTTTTTGGTCTGTAATCCATTTGTTATTCGTGTATTTGTTAATTGGCTCATTAGCTATCGTTGTAAATTTACAAACCTTGTTGATGATATACTTTCCTATTTCATTATGTTGCAAACATATTGGAATTCAGGGCCCCTAATTTGCAGTGGTAGCTTTGTTGTTCGTGGTGTCTGAGACGCTAGAATCCGTTAGCTGATGATGTGTTGTTTCTAGGAGAAATTAGATAAAGGCTGGAAACTGTATTTTTATCCCAAAATTATCATGCCGGATGTGGCAATTCATATCAACCCTTGGATCAATTATTGTTAAAAAAAAAATCTAATGATTGGTTAAAATTGTCACGTCAATATTATAGGATAATTCTGATAAAAATGTTTTCTAGCATTACTCAAAAAATTATATAAAGAGTAACGTTAGAGAATACATTTTTATCTTATAACTATATCATGATACTGACGTGACAACTAACTTTTAGATCTTTTTTTTTTAAAAAAAAAATGATTGATCTAAGGGTTAGTTGGATTGCCACATCAATATTGTGTGATATTTATGGAATAAGAATTTGGTTTCTTAATGAAATTTTGGGTTGAAGGAAAAAAGTTTTTTTTTCTAGAGCACATGTGAAGCATATGTTTTTTAAATGAACAATGCTACATGTCCATCCAAATTCACCCATCTTTGTCCATCTATCACTACATGATAAAATTTATATTATTATTTTAATTATGTCATGTAGTGATAGATAAACAAAGATGAGTAAATTTGGATTGACAACAGCATTATCCTTTTTTAATAGTAAGATGGAGTTAGTAGAAATTTTATTTAAAAAAACATGTGTCATATACAAAATAGACACATGACATTTTTATAGATTGAGTTAAATGAACTTCTTCCAACCCATTTGAATGAAATCTTTGTCCCATTTAAATCGATAAAAGCGAATATTGCTTTTAAGAATGAAAAAACTATCTTAAATTAGCCGGTCAATCGATGTAAGGTTTGACACGGATATAGATATGGACTTATCATTCATTGGCATTGCCTTGAACAATAGATCCCCCGTCAAAAAGGGTTCATGAAGGGCCATCGGTTGTTTACCGAAATAACCAACTATTAACCAAACTCATATGAAATGATGTGATCACGTTAAGAATCAAATTGGTCAAAGCAGGTTTGGTTAAAAGAAGCAAATGGTGATTTAACACGATTTCCTAAGGCCGTTCACCCAAAATAACCAACTTGTTTCCAAATTTATGCCTCCTGCAAAATGAAGGACCAAAGCAGCATTAGCTTAAAATAAGCAAATGACTGTTAAAACAAATTTCTAAAAGCTGTCATCAAAAAGTTCTGGTCCAGGAAATGCAAGAGAGTTAGGAAAGGAAGGAGAGATGGATTCTGGACTTTCGTGGGCTGATCAATGGGATTACGACAACCCCGACCCCCCGCCGCCATCGGCATTAGAGAACGACAAGAAGAAGGGGAAGGATGGGTCTAAAGGGAGCAAGTTTGGGAAATCAATATTAAACTTCAAATGGATGAAAGATATCCGCAAGAAATCTCAGAAATAACGTGGATTGCTGAGGATCAAGAAGCCTATTTGTTACACAAACCAGAATCCAATGTCATTCATTAGGCTTGATCCTGCTATTAAGCTTCCGGAGCTTCCCCTCATCTATGATTCAATAATGGTTGTTTTTTCACTTCTTTCTCTGTTAAGAATAATCTAATTCACTTTATTTTTTTGAATGTCTTCACCTTTTTAACCTTATCAGATCAGTTCCCACATGCCACATAGTTATGTACTTTGATTTATTTCAATGTAGAATGTTTTATCGTTAGCAGATCAGAAGTCTCCATTTTTCATCATTACTCAAACCATTTGCATTTTCTTTTCTCTCTGTTCATGCGCCAGCTTGGTCTTAAATTAATGGTTGGCACAAGCAACCTACGGGCACATGTTGTCATTGCTGCAGTATGTCTTGAAAGTAACTTCCATGATAGGCTCAAAGAACACGTAAACAAAAAAAAAAGAAGCTTTTTGGATGACTTAAATTAACTTCTTTTACTTCATATCTGCACTGATAACCAATTTGGACCATTTGGCTCTATCTCATCCATGATGCGAAACCAGCGGACAGACATGAGACATATGTACGAAGGTATCTGTCTCTGGCCTTCAAGACAGAAACCATAACTGATAACTCTGTTCGTGGAGAACAGCCAGCTTGGAGGGACCTACTTGTCTATAATGCCTTAACGGCTGTTTCCAATTATCTGAGCAAATCAACTCCAAAACAAAAGCGTCTCCTATTACTCACTACATTAATGCACAAAACATTGAACACAAAGCGCTGTACAAGTTATTTTTTTAAAGTAAACAAAAGAACAAAATCTTTCTTTTCCTGTTGTGCTGTTTCTAAAGCTTTACCCAACCAAATTATTGTTACAGCTCTAGGCTATAATGTTGTTCTTTTGCCACTCTTTTACTTTACAAAGGGCAACAAATGAGAATGGAACAGAAACCATACGATCATTTGGTCATTTGGAAATACAAGGAAAATGGAAGCAAACAAATTATCGATGTAATAATAATAATAATAATAAAAAATCTGGGTCTCCTAATCTGACAAACTCAACCCAGCCAAACACCAGGATTAGAGACCCACTGGAGAGTGAAACAATTCCCAACATTTGTAGAACCCGCAAGAAAGTCATCTGCTAGACTGTAAACAATTGAGCAGTCTATTGACATGGATGCATGTTTTAAACCACATTTTGGTCATGGTCATTTGAATAAACAAGCAAACCAAGTGCGTATGTTGTTAGTTGTTACCAATAATATACTAAATACCATCTTAACGCTGCTTCTGAAGCACCGAGCAGTGAACACTATAATCTAAATTTTGTGGTTGACTTCTAGACGCCAATTACCAATAGAATGACTTATTTGTAACGGAATGATAGTTTAAAGGGCTCATATGTTATTATTTAAAGTTTAGTAACACAAATGCAAAAGCAGCAAGGAGATTGATACATTGTGCTGCCATTTCGTTTCATCTCTTTCCCTCAAATCCTAACCAAGACATCAAAGCATACTAGACAAGTTTATTTCTTAAAATCATACTGTCAAGCAAGTGCTGACGACTTCTGCTTGCTGCATACCAAAAGCTCTGACAACATCGTTTGGAAAATTGGAAGAAACAAGAGCACTTTTTGGCACGGAAAGCAAACATATAGGGTTTAACATTCATAACTGAGAGCAACAAGAATCTTCCTCCAAATGAAGAAACAAAGAACAATGCCCATATCCTTGAATCCTTGATCCCCTCCTTTGTTCCCCTGTTGTTTCTCAGGAAAAAAAAAGAAAAAGAGGGAACAATTCCCATCTGTAATGGAAGATGGCTATCAACAACCATGGAAGGTAAAAATTAATTGTCACCACCGCGATCAGAAATGGAAGCCAGGAGCCAGAAAACAATAACGGATGAGACTTGTGATAGATTAGGGCTCAAAGCGCACACAGTTCTCAGACTCCCTCAGCTCAAGAGATATCCTGAAAAATAATGGACTCCATTCATCTGACAGTAGCCTGCATCACATAAATGCTGCAGAGCAGGAAAAATAATCATTTATGGTCATTGGATGCCAGAGACTAAGATACAGTCCACTTCAAGGTATCGGTTACATGATCACTTCCTTCGGCAGTGCGGCATACAAGTTGTGGAATGATAACCAATACCATAGATTATAGAACACACCTTCCACTTTGTTCTCTACAATATAGCACTCCCTGCACAGAATGCTGAATAATCAAATCCCACTTCTACACCAACTCACCTGACACTTTCGAATATCCATGAGTAAATTCAGACTTATTCAGCAGAATCACCTAATAACATAAGATACATCATCTTGGATAGTGTATGTGGGGACTTTCTTCAGAATATTCTTTCCATTCCTAATTTACATTTTCTTTTTATTTATTTATTTTTCTTCTTTTCCCTCCCTTTCAACGACAGACATAAACCCCCAACTCAGATGATACCAAACGCATCCCACTTAAGTTCAACCGCACCCATAGGCTGACATAGTTGACTCAGAAGGCAATAGTGAGACAAAAAGAAACGGAACCATACTCTTCTAAGCTGCCTTGCATTTTTTGTTAGCTGTCCAGATAACCCATCTTGCCATATATCACATCCATAATGAAACCAGCAGACATATGCAGGTCTCAGTCTCTAGCCATGAAGATATAAGCTATAACCCTGTTCATGGAGGCCAGCAGTTAGAGGGACCAACTATCATGCTGCCTCTCTTAACACTTCAGTAGCTGTTTCCCACATTCGGAGCAAAGCAACTCCAAACAAAACGTTTCCTCATATTCACTGTCATTAATGCAACATCCACACTGAACACACCGTGCTATGCAAAGTGTGCATGCCCTGCATACCTGAGTCGCATGTTCTTTCCCTTGACAACCCTCAGCTGGGCAATCATAAACAAGCCTCAGGTTCTGGCATCTTGGGCACGTTTCAAGATCAATAGCACGATCATCATCACAGGACAGATAAAAGTTTCCTCTGTGATAGAAATGCGGCTTGTGGGCACTCTGCTGTATCTGGCTATCCATGCCTAACAAAAACTTCAACTCTTCAAAATGCTTCTCTGTCACACCATAAAGTCCACCAATTCGCAAATGCTTCACTCCAGGAGTACCCACAGACTTGAAAGCCTTCAAGCAACTCACAATACCTTCAACACTGAGTCTTGTACATCCAGGCACACTCAACTGCATAGAGGAAGAGCAAGTTTAGCACGGTATCAACAAAACAAATTATATGCTCAAACAGACAATTCATGCAGTAAAACACAGGTCAAAACGCAAAAAAAGTCAACATAGCAACAAAAGTAGTTATCTACAGTTAAGCCTAGCGCCATCAATAACAGCTGGCCCATCCCCGCATCATGAACCTAAATTTTATTTTTTAGGTTCTTCCAGTCTTCAGGTTCTCTCTCTAGATGCACACATTATTGCACACACAGCATAGAGTAACACCCCACCCCCCTTTATTTTTGTTTTAATAAATAATACTCGAGCTTAAGGTGAAAGTCTTATTACGTATATCATATTGTGCTCAAACAAAACAACCAATTCTAAACTTACAATTTGGTCATTGTAATTAGCTAAACAGAGTGAAATGCAATAGGTCAACTTTAGACCTCTAAACCTAACGTCAGACTGCATCAACCTGATTCAGCTTGGATTTGGTTAAGTTGCTCCTATTCATGCTTGTTATGTAGAAAAACGCATAGACACTTTTCTGTGTAATAAAATCCACTTCAAAAACAGCTAACAAAATATGAACTTGAAGTTAAAAATGTTAAGCCACCTTTTAAGACAAATTCTGAGAGCACCTCTTAATACTATAACTATGCAGTTACCATTATATCTAGAACCGTCACAAAAAGCACGTCCAGAAGATAATCAAATCTAGGAACAGAACAAGCAAAATTTAAAGAGAAGGCAGAACATAGAAGTAAAGATCCAGGCTGTATATGACAAGTCAGAAAGACTACTTATATCACTGTCATTGGTGAACCTTTTTTTTAAAACAAGGTCACCAAATTCAATTTGAAGTTTTATAGAGAACAGACCTAGTATATAGGCTTCCAAAATGAAATAGAGACAAAAAACCATCCCAATCATACAGACACACATATGGATAAAAACGTTAACAAAGACACGAATAGATGAACCAATCTGATAGCTGCATTGATCAAATGAGTCACACTGACCTTTGTAAGCCTTGGGTTACTTTCAAGCACGCGTTTCAGACCATCATCAGTGATCCTTGGGCACTCCACCAGGCTCAAGCATTGGAGACTACCTTGAGCTCTAGTAGTTAATTGCAAAAGAATATCATCAGTGATCTTCTCATTCAAAGGTTGATCAATGTGTATACTCCTCCACAAAAGAGGGTCACCTCGAACTGTAGAACGCAGAGATCTACACACAGTTTCAACAACAAGGAGATCTCGCTCACCCAGATAACCAAGGGCTAAATTGAAAGCTGCATGAGGAGCTCCTATATCTCCATCAGAACAAATCCCATTACCCTCCCAACAATCTTCACTTCGCTGGCCAGCAACTCCAAAAGTTTCATTTCCCAAACCTAGAATGTCATCCATGCTACAATCTGATCCAAAACAACCATGGCATGAAGCATCGCGCACTTCCTTCATCCCTGAACACCCACCAAGTCCACTTGCCACATTGGACTTATTATCAACCTCCATAGCCCCAGGGAAAGCCTGGAATCTCATAGCATTGTTCCAAATAAAATTCAACCCTGCGAATAACTGATAGCTCCCATCGCTTGCCCCAACCTCATCCCCACCATACCCACCAAAACCACCATAATCAACCTCCAAATCCTCAAGCCAACCCGTGATTGCTGTAAAAGTGGTACTTATATCCATACCAAAGGGATCTGAAGGCAAAAGATCAAGAACGTCTTTTGATACCGACTCCTGTGAGCCACTCTTATCACATCTGTCCCTCCCATAATCAAATCGATCATCAACTTCCAGGTTCGAAAGCCAAGTCTTTCCGAACCCATCTCCATTCTTCTCCGGGAGACCCTCGACGAGATAACCATTAGCAATCCTAATGGGAGATACCAAATTGTCCTCGGCCAGATGCGCAGGAAAGATTGGTCGATGCGAAAAGTTCAAGGCCATTGTATATATAAACCCTACCCCAATCTCTCTTTACAGAAAATATGACCAAACCCTTGATTTCTTTGGGTCTTTTTCCGAGAAATACAAGGTCTAAAAAGAAAAAAATAATTAGAAAAACAAAAAAAAGGAAAAAATTTCCGGGAGATCTAACAAGAAAAACCCTCGATTTCGGATGGCAAACTAAAACGACGCACCAAAAATTTCACAGAGTTTCTTGCGAAGAACCAGAAATTAGCTAGAATGGAATAAAAACGATGCCCTAAACGAATATATCTACAATATAAGAATCAATCAAATTTCTTCTTTTTTTTTCTTTCTTTTTTACCCCTCCGCTAACCTGATCAAAACTAGGGTTTGCAAATTTTTCCACAAAAAAAAAAAGGAAAAGAAAAAACAAGAGTACTATTCGGATCGAATAAAGGGATAAGCAGTGGAGCAAAAGACAACTACAGAACCTGAATCGGCGATGACCAAATCGAATCTGATGGACAATGATTACCACGACGATGGAGGGAAACAAAACCCTAATTAATTTCTTTGCCCACACAAGGAACGCAACCGACGGCAAGAACGGAGTCTCTTGGTATCGAATCCTCGCAGAAGAAAAAGCTTCTTTGTTGAATCTAAGAAATTTGGGGCTTTTAGGGTTTCTTTCTGGTCGGAATTCGATCCGAAGAGCGGCAAGCCCGTCGATCGAGTTCTCAGAGAAAAGCAATAGCGAGAGAGAGAGAGAGAGAGAGAAAGAGAATAGTAAGGGCAAAAAGAGAAATAAAGAAATAGGGAAATTAGAGAGAATGATAAAAGGCGAAGGGCAACGGTGAATTGTTCAATTTAGGGGATAGGAAAGGACACGTGTCGGGTGCAAACAAGGGATTACTCGTTCTTCGCAATGAGATGTGGCGGGAGACGGAATTGTTTTTCGTGTGTTGCGCGCCTTTCGGTGCTCCTGATTCCTCGTTCTTGGGAGTATTGCTTTGATGCTTTTGGTTTTTAATGAGATTCTTGTGTTTGTGTCCGTTCGATCTTGATCCAATGGTCTAGATTATTGTAGTAATGTGTGGGGTTTAGGTTTTCCGTTTTCGTGTTGAATTGGGTTTCAGAATGTTTAAGAAGATAAGAAGATGTCAAAAGGGTCAAAGATGTGTTTTGGTAGTATGAAGCGTCTAGAGTTGGTAATTAGTATGTGTAATCCGGACCTCACCCAATCCGTGTGTCGTGGTAGATTTGATTGGGTTTTAACTTAAAGATCCGCCCCGTTCTCTCTCTCTCTCTCTCTCTTTAATAATATTGTTACTTGATTTAGTTATTGGTATATCCGTTTGGTTTTAACTGTTTCAAATCTTTAGGTTTGAAAAAATATATATATATATTAAAATATCTAACTAAATCCTTTTTTTATTCTTTTAAATATTATCATCACCATTAGATGGATGAGTCCCGCACATGGGACCTACATAAATTCATAGATCTAATGGTGATGGTAATATTTAAAAAGGTGGTATAATAATTTAAAAAGATATTCTAGCATTTTCTTGGAAAAAAAAAATAGTAATTTCAAAATGGAAAATGCTTTAGCATGCACCCGTATTTTTTTCAAATTTTTTTATTTTTTAAAATTATTATTGGATCTATGTGTACTATAGATCCAATAATAATTTTTAAAAAATAAAAAAATAGAAGAAAAACAAAAAAATAAAATATAGCATTTCTCTTTTCAAAATATAGTTAATGAAAACATAATTTTTAAAAATACAGTTAAGTGTTTGATAAAATTGTTATTAAGCCTTTCAAATCACATATTTTTAACAATATACTCTGTTACCTATAATTTGAAAACGAAAATTTTTCATGTTTTTAAACACACTATCAAACAAGATATTTTTCACTATTTTGTTTAAGGAAAATGGTTAAACATCAACTAGAAATCCCTCTAAGGGATCAATTTGTATTTTTTTATTATTTTTTTAAATCAAATAGGACCCACTTCTTCAAATAAAAAGATGAACCCCATTTGATTTTAAAAAAAAAAAATGTTAATTGATCTCTTAAAAAAATTTCTAGTAGATGTTCTAAAACTCCTCTTTATTTAAAAATAAGCTTTGACCTACGAAATAACAGACCAAACGAACTATTTAGAAGCAACTAAGTTGGGATTGGTAATGGGTATTCTGCTCCAAACGCGAATGGGTATAAGTGCCTGCAAAAAATTGAAGCCAAGTACAGTGTCTTTAGCCATATCAAACTATTTAGCTTTTCAGTTAATTTTTTTTTTTTGTAAGTAACAATTTAGGGTTTAGGTTGGCCATTACAATTTCTTTTTTTAAAAAAATAAAAATATATTGACAAGGAAGCCATTTAGTTGGAAATTTGTAATGCAGATATTATTAAACCCAGCATAACATCTCTATCACGGCAAGCAATAGTTAGTTCCTTTCTGACACAAGTTTATGCCCCAAGGAACCCTATACAGCTTGAAGTTCCGGAAGACGATCTCCAAATAAGCATCCTCTCAAGGGAACCCTTGAAGACACGGCATCCGACGCTTTGGTCAAAGGTAAACTAATTTATGCTCGAACACAGATTCTGCGTTGTGAATGCCGCAGAAGCCAAGTTAGAACGTAACTATCAAGCAGAATACGAAATAACCAGTAACAACAGCATAATAGAAAGGCATCACGACAAGTTCAGTAAGTTCAGCGTGTTTTCTGATTGTTCTAAATCAAATCCAAACAGCACAGAGGCCAAAGATAAAAATTTCAAAAATCTAGGCTTCATCCCTACAGATGAAAAGAGAAAATCTTTGAAAATCTGTAGCAACTCAAAATTTTCAACCAAAAATTATGGATCTTTCCTAGTTAATTCCTAGACTTCTTTCTTGACGACTTGGATGAAGGCTTGGGTTGCTCTGCAACTGCATTCTGTGAGGCTCCTTTGGAGGTACCCGCTTGGTTTGATTTTGAATTTGAAGCGTTGGAACTGGCACCAGAAGTACTCGATTCATGTTTTTCTCTAACAACTGCACCCTGAGATCCTCTCACCTGAGCTGCTCTCTTATCCTTCCTCTTCGGTCTGAAACTTGACCTCTCTCTCTTGGGGAGCCACCTTTCTGGATCTGGTGGAGGACCTGGGTTAGCAGGGTCAAACCCTTTAGGGTACCTCGGCTTCCTCTTTCTCTTCTTCTTTCCTTTTGCTTTGCTCTTCCCCTCCTCATAGGCCTCAGTGACCGCAACATCGAAAGCACCCTCTACATGCTTTGCTCCAGAAGTCCTCTCCAAACCATCCACGTCAACCCCCTTCAAACCTGGTAACGGCTTCAGCCGCTTCTCATAAACTTCTGCCTTGTCTACATCCACACGAGCAGCTGTAGTTACCAGCCCAACCAATGCTTCTATATTTCCCTGGCTTTTCACAAGCTCCTCATACAAACGGGCAGCATCCTCTTCAAGGCCATGCCTGAGCTTGAAGGAAGCAGCCTCTTGCATTATGACATTAAGCTTATTGTCCTCAGTCATGGCATTTGACCACCATTTGATTGCAGAGTCAAGCACAGCAGCTGCACCGTCAATATCTCCAGCACGCTCCTTAAGAGACACAAGGGTTGCAACGGTGGCAGGCATGTGCTGGATATCAGGAATCTTAACCAGGGACTCGGCCGCAATATGGGGATGGCTGGCAGCAGCAGCAACCTGTGCTCTTGCTAGGAGAACAACCTTGGATTTATCAGGGAACTTTTCAGCAAACTGTGCCAGAACTTCTTCTGCTCTCCCAGCCTTGTTCTCTCTCACAAAAATAGCAGCTTGAAGCAGTACGGGCATCACACTGTCAGCAAACATGTCAGGCAGTGCAGCAACAAGTTCTCGAGCCTGTAAAAGTTTAACAAGAAATAGAGTTCATCTTTAGTTTTTTTTTCCCTTTCCCTGCTTGTATTTGCTTAGAAAAGAAGAAAAAAAAATCAGCAGCACCCAGAGTTCTTCACTTTGGAACAGAACCACAGGGAAGTAATAAAAATAAATTAGTTAACTAAAAGGAGAGAATTCAAGACCTGATCCAGCCTATTTGCATGGAGAAGTAAAAGAACCCGATTTGTATATATTGCTTCCCTTTGTTTTGGTGAAAGCTTCAAGTCAAGTCCACGAGCAAGCTGAAAGTTCTGTGAATCCTTCTCTTTCAGCCGGTCAAGTTTCCTTAGACTATCAGAAACCTCTTTTGCACCTTTCGACACAATAAGGTTGTTCACTGCCACTGCTAGTGATGATTCGTCTGCCAGATCTCGATTAATAATATCTGTGTAAGCTTCAATGGCCTCTTGTGTGTGCCCAAGGAGCTGATGAATAAAGATAATTTGCATCACTTGCTGCCCTCGTCATCAAAAGAAGAAATGATCCAAGTTTTTACATAATGTAATAATCTCACCTGCTGAACATAGGCCAACTGGACAGCTATAGGAGCCAATTCAATCTCTATTTCATCATCAGGCAAGTTCTCTTCCAATAGTGTTTCCTGACCAATTCTGACAGCAACAAGCACATTAGCGTCCATTATATCATCACTGTTCTACAGAATGTTTTTTCCCCTTCTCCAAGTTCATGCATGAGCTCACAGTTCAGTGAATCTCAATTCATTCCACACTTCAATCCTTGTTTCCTTCATATTCAGTGGAAACAAGAAACAAAAAAAGAAAAAAAAAAAAGTGCGTATAAAACTATTAGCATAGATCCCTCCATATTTCCTTTTGAATGTCAACTTCCCCGAATGCTATTTGTAGTTACAACCAAAAGTAAAAGAGAAAAAAGTTTATTAAACTATCTGCTGCAAATGGCAAAGAGAGAACTTTTCAAAAGGTGTGCAACCACGATTCAGAAACAGAAATCCAGGTTCTAAGAAGAAGCATTATAGAATCCTAAAATGTTAAATATCATTATACATTATAAGGAACTGCAATATACAACACCAAGTAGACATTTCTTTGCATTGAAGATTACAGATGGCTATTAGTCCAAACCCTTAACTTCCTTCTATAAGCAGGAATCTCTCTCCTTCAATGGGGTCTGTCTCGCCACCAAAAATGAAAAAGCCCAAAATAGGGGGGAAAAAAAAAGAAGTAGAAAGAAATAAAGGACTTCTATGTACTTAGGTCATATACAAGAGGAAAAGCCAAAACCATGACCCAAATAGACCAAATTGGACCTCAAACTTTAATGTACTATCACAACACAGAGCAGCGGGTTTGCAATGCACAATACAATCACACAACAAAATAGAGAAGACCAATGAATTGAACAATTAAAGAACAAAATTGAGTTCCCTTATTAGTCAAAATAATTTTAAGAGCAAATGGTTTGCTTGACTAGACACTGCTTAACAAAGTTTCTGTCCTTCAAATCTAAGCTCTGCATGTATATGGTCATATAAGATTTCTCTAAAGGTACTGTTTACAACATACTAGCAGCCACATTCAAGAAAGCCGCAGATTTACCAACTTAAGCTTGAGAAATAATGCAGTAAAAAGAGTACTCAGCATCAAAAAATAATATGAAAGTTAATCTTTGAAATCATGATGCTATTCAATAGAGTTGAAAGCAAAATAGTACATTACCTTCGGGCTGAAAGCAATAGTTGTTCTGCATCTGTGTACTTGTTACTTTCAATTAAAGAACAAGCAGTGTTGAATGCCAACTCAAAACTGCTAGTTGCTTTGACTCTAAGTGTATCCATCATTCTTTGCACTTCAGAAGCCTTCCCGGAGGCAACCAAACTAGCAACAGAGTTTATTTCTAATGATTCAATCTTGGATTTTTGAAGCTTGTGATAAATATCCATGCAAGCATCCATTTTTCCCAGGCGATACAGAATCTGAGTCTCTAACAACATGGCTGTAGAATTCCCCTCTTGGCTTTTCAAAGACTCCAAAGCTTCATCTAGTTTGTTTTGTCTGTATAAGCAGTATGCCTATTTAGAGATAGCAAAAGCAAAATAAGAACATCATTGAGGCATTTATGTATGCTCTTGGAGCTTTATATAAACCAAATGTAAACTTGAAAACCCCAGATATATTTGTGGAAGAAAATCCTTAATGAAGTAAAATGTAATGGCCCACATTGCTGTTTTCATTTGATTGAGCTCATATAAGACTAAGACCGCATTGAATTAAGAGTGCAGAATGATTCAACTAGTGTGAAAAGTAACATATGAACAAGGAAAAGAAACAACTTGAATTTCACATTAACATATATATATATAGACACGGAGAGAGAGAGAGAGAAAACACCTAAATCCAAGTGTACTTCACATCACATACCAATCACCAATCTTGCCAAATGTATGGTTCTTTTCCCCGTCAATTTTCTGACTCGACAAATTATAGGACTTTTATAAAATGAGAGAGAAATAAGTTTCCACAAAAATAAAGACCAATCGCATAGAGCATGCGCACACGCACTCAATATGACAATATCATGGTAACACAAAGACTTCAAACTTTACTTTCCTAAGGATATAATCAGCTTCTACGTTCCTATATGGTTTTATTGTTGGCTCTTTTCCAGGCTAGGGTCATTATAATTCAAGGCAATGCCTAGTGATATAAAATCTCTCCGTTTTCTTAAGAATTCACCAATGTAAGGTTGATCGAAATTTATTTACTGCAATGCATTCAGCTTCAAGCAACGCAGGACAACAGATTTAAACAGACATAATTGCAGATACAGATAAATTGTTCCAGAAAGTAAATACCTTGAAGAAACTGAAATCAATCGGAACCTTCTGCGAGGACTGAATCGTCGAGAGAGCATCCTCGATCTTATCGGCCTTGATCAACGCTACAACCTTGCACCGAATCGCGTCCTCATCACCAGGTGCGATAGAGAGAACTGAAAAGGATTAAAAAATACATATACAAATCACACATTAAGACCAAATAAATAAATTGACGAATTTGGAGAAGGAGACGAGCGTGAAAGTGAGAATTGGACCTTGATCTGCGACTTTGGCCGCTTGTTCGAATTCGGATCGCTGGATGTGCTTGCTAAGGGAAGTGAATAGATCTTCGATAGGAGGGGGCGGCTGCGACGGCGAAGGAGAGGGTTTCGCTTTGTCCTTGGGCTTCGGAGCCATGGATTTTCCAGCACGTGAGAGCTTTGGCTATGATTTTCTCGCTTACCAAACAGAGGAGAGAAAAGATAAATACAAAGTGAGATAATTGAACCGAGACGGAGGCTCAAGTGGAGATAGCTGAGGTTACGGTTATCTTCATTCTTCGGTTTTGCACCCTCCTGAATCCTGACCTTACCTCTCCCTGTTTCCCCTTCTTTCGAATTCGGGTTTGGTAAGAACCGACTGACCCGCATTGTTGTCGTCCTGGCCCATTCTTTCGCGAGCTTTTGTATTAGTGCAGGCCCGGGGACTAAGACTTTTGGGGCCCTATGAAAGATATATGTTTTTTTTTTTGGGGTTGGCGGGTGGGGTGGAAAATTGGTAAGAAATTAACGGTGAAAGTAGGGGTGAGCAGAACCCGCCCCAACTCGCACAACCCGGCCGCTCCGACCCGCCCCGAAATTTGCAATTTTTCAGTGTTTTTTCGCGGGTGCGGGTTATATTTTTGGATACCCGAACGGGTCGGGTCGGATTACGGGTTTAATTTCTCACAACCCGCAATACCCGACCTGACCCGCAGTATATATATATTATATACAAACATTTTTCAGGAATTAGGAAACCTACTCTCTCTTCCGTATGACGTCCGTGTCTGACTCCCTTCTCCAGTTCTCCTCTTTTCTTTCTTTTTTCCTTCTCTTTCTTCTTTTTCTCTTCTGTGTCTGAGTGTCTCTCTCGAGTCTCTCCCTTCTCCTCTTTTCTTCCTTTCTCCTTCTCTCCTTCTCTTCTTCCTTCTCCTCTTCTCTTCCGTGTGAAATACTGAAATCCCTATTTCTGCAAAAAATTCTAACGGCCGCACTCTGCGCCCATGCCGCCGCACTCTCGTGCCCATGCCGCCGCACTCCCGCGCCCACGCCGCCGCACTCCCGCGCCCACGCCGCCATCTCTAATCTCTGGGGTACCCAAACCATGATCTGATCCATAGATCTGATCGATCAGATCAAATCTATCAGATCTGATCGATCAAATCAGATTTGAGAGATCAGATTAGATCGGGTATTGATCGATCTGATCTGATCGATCTGATCAGATCAGATCTGGTCGATTAGATCAGATCGGGTATTTACCCGGCCCGCCCCGCAGACCCGCAACCCGGCGGATTAAAATCAAAAGATGCGGGTTGCGGGTTGAAATTTTCAAACCCGCACCCCGCGGATCGGGTATCGGATACCCGCGATATCCGACCCAAACCGACCCGTGCTCACCCCTAGGTGAAAGATTGATGCTCCTTGAACATTATAAAGGAAACTTTTGTAATTACTCTTAAAGTTTAAAAAAATTTCTATTTAAAATATCATATTTTTATTTTTTTTTTTAATCTCACATCTCCATTAGAATTTAACAGAAAATCCTAACATATGCCTTATAAATTCCTAAAATACCCATTTTTCTTTTTTTTTTAAAAAAAATGTATATTATTTAATTAATTAAATTTTTGTAATTTTATATATCTTACAAGGTTATAAAGGTCATTTTACCATTTGACCGTCTGATTTAACCTCAAATTCTAACGAAATTGATGAGATTGCAAAATATTAAAAATTTGATTTACTAAATTTAGAATTTTAAACTTCAAAAAGCAATTGTAAAAATAATAGAAGTTCGTATGGATTAAATAAAGTTACCCATTATTATAGTAACATCCTACTTGTTGGGCACCAAATACTAAGTGTAGACACTTTAGGTGGAGTATGGAATGATTGCAATGATACATATTTAACTTTTTTGAGTCACTTGGGTTTATTAGTTTGGATGACACATGTAATGCATGTGTTTGATTCATGGTAGAGAATAATGATATAATTTGTAATGCAATACTTGATGCTGAAAGTTTCACTATACAAATATTATAGTAATGAAAATATTAGAAAGTCGAATTGGTAAGTGCAAATAAAACTCAAAAACTGTGATAAAATCATTGCTTCCTCAATTCCTCTCCAAATCTCCTTCTAAATAACTCATATTGTCACAAATAAAAACACTTACATCAAATATCTAATACTTACAGCTCATATTGTCATAAAAAAACATTTACATAAAAAATAAATGAACATACACATTTTACAATTAAATATGTGCTTTTTAAAATGTCATGTAATTAATATTTGTCAAATAATCATATGCTCGTAAATGGGGAAGGATATCATGAAGTAGTGAATTTTTTGGTTCAATTGAATTTTGGGTTATGTATTTGTTTTGGCTTTGGATTTAAATATTAGATTTGGTTTTGACAAATTGGTTATATCTATTTGTTTCATGCTATTGAAATATAACTTAAAATTGAGGAAAGAAGCTTGTTATAAACTTGTAGTAATTTGAAGTTGTTAAAATAGTTGGATTTAATCTATATAATAGTTATTTATTTACAAAACCAACTAGGTGAAAGGTAATTGTAGGATTAGGATTTTGAGCAAAAACGAAAGCTTTTTTGTTGTTGTTGTTGTTGTAGAATTATGATGTTTTGTGCAAAATAAGAGAGCAATTTTCCCCCTCCTTAAGTTTTGGTCAAGTTTTTCCACATAAAAATAATGTGAATCATCATTTGCAAAAGCGTGGGATTACATGAGTAATAATAGAAACCCAACTACTAATATAGTAATATAGTCCACGTTCAATGTTTGCATGCAAATTAAATGGGTGTGGTAATTATTCATAAAAATAAAAAATAAAAAAAGCGAAGCCACAATGGCTATTTTTTGTTTTTCTCCTGTTTTGTCTTTCATACAAAGACTAAACAAATGAAAAGACTAAAATACCTTAAAATCTCTTCACAATTTACAACTTAGGAAGGCCAAAATGGTAATTAAAATACTCAAAAAGACAAAAATAACCAAATAATTCTTTAAACTCTAACTACAATAAGGTTAAAATGGTAATTTTACTTTCAAACAAGATGTTATTATTCCCTTTTGCATTGCATCTGTTGTATATAGCTTTAAGGATAATATATTACTTTCCTTATAAACTGTTTACAATTTAAGTTTGATTGTAATCAAATTATTTTGATTTATTAATAATTTGATTATTATACTTGTATGCGCTCTACATACTACAATTTCTTATAAATAATGATTTTTGTATTGTAAACCAATTATCTAGAAAATAAGAATAAAATGTGGACTTATTGGGCTCTTCCCTAGTATGGATGTAGACAATAAAATAATGCTACATACTCAAGTCCTAGTATATTGGCTAATGTGATAGTGTCTATCAATTTTTTGATTAATATCTATTTATTTATTTTTTTAAAAAAAAATTTAGATAATTCTTAAATAAATAACTATAAAAAGGGTTTTCATTTGCTCTCCATCTACATGATATTGTGAATTTTTTAGCTCAGACAATTAAATTGCAACCACTTACGATTTAAACAAGTTGACCAATCAAGACACTTCAATCTTTAGTACACATGAATGTAACACTGCCCATCTCACGACGGACCTTATGGGCTACCGCATTAAAGCATTAATAAGCAGTTCGTTGGAATGGTAGGTGATGATATTTTAGCATATTGTAAATTTTTAATCAGATACACAAAAAGGACATAACAACATTGTCGCCAGTCAACATTATGATCATTATCCCCCTTCCCCTTTTTCCCTCATTTGCTTATAAAAAAAAAAAAGAAAAAAAAAACCAAAAAAAAAAAAAAACCGTCGCCAGTCAACTACCATTCACCAATTTTCGCTGTTAGGTAATGTGCTGTACGCAGGTGTATCGCATGCCTTGACGGATAGGGACTTATTTTTTGTTTAATTGTTAGTAATTTATGTAACTTTATATAACATTATAACTCATCTGCCCAAATACGTTATAGAACTATAACGAATAAATTTTATATGAACTCTTTAATAATGTATTATTTAAATTAATAGCAATTTAAACGATAAATTATTAAATATTATAATATTATCTCGATCGTTATATCAAAAGGTTGGGTACCACATCACAGATCCTGTCATCGCAGAGGCAGTGGGGGCTTACAAGGCAGCTGAGCTGTGTTGTGGTTTAGGGGTTCAACAGGCTATTTTGGAGGGTGACGCACTGGAAATTATGCAAGCCCTGAAGAAGGAGGAACCTTTGTGGTGTCGATATGGTCATCTCATAGAGGATACTCGCGTCAAAATGAACTCCCTCCAATATTGGGTTCCCAATCATGCATTTAGGGAGGCAAATGAAGTAGCCCATAGATTGGCCAAAGCAATTCTTTCTCAGTCTATTGATTGTATTTGGAATAGGCACTGTCTTGTTTTCATACAGAGTTATGTACTTGCTGAGCGAGTTTATCCCATTGATTAAATGAATACATAAGATTTCATTTCAAAAAAAAAAAAAAAAAAAAAGTTGGGTACCAAAAAAATATTGAAATTTGTTGGCAGCTCAAACAGTAAAGGAAAAAGTTTTCCATCAACCCTTTAATTTATCTAACACAATTTGAAAGATAATTAACAAATATCATAATTATAAGATTTTACTAAAATAAGGTTTCGTAACTGTTCGATATTAAACTCACCAAATGTAAAAATAAAGCTTTTTTTATTTTTTATTTTTTAAAAATTGTTTACATTCTTTATTGTCTCAATAAAGAATAAATAAATCATTGGCAAATAATATTTAAATTAAATAGTAAAAATAGATCGTTAATACAAAGAGTCGAATGTAAATGTTTTAAAATAGTTGGTAGTAAAAAATAAAAAATGCTATTTCTTTTAGCTAAGATAGATAGCAAATTTATTGAGCTAGTTATAAATGCTCTCACTTGCGGCTAGGGGTGACAATTCGTTTTGGCGTTTGGGTTCAAATCGCGTTAATGTATAAGCGTAAGATTATATAAGTCAACCTTAACTCGTTAATTTTGTTTTGAGTTTGCGTTAGGTTATGTTAAAAATTGTCAGTCTAAAATGTCGTGTATAGAGTTTGGTCGTATCGAAACATGTGTATAAGATTATATAAATCAATCATAAACTAATCAATTCAATTAAACGAGTTAAATCTTTAATTATAATCCGCTAATTTTGTGTTGAGTTTATATTTTTTTAACAGGTTATGTAAAAAATTATAAGCTCCATTTACGGTCAAGATCTACAAAGAACCTAACAAATTTGAATTAAAGACCGATCGATATTTTTTATTAGTGATGCTAAATATTACATTCTCCTCTTATTGGACTAATCAATTATTTGAAAAAAAAGTAATAGATGAAAACTACCATATGAGCCAATAAAATAAAAATAAAATGTGACTATAGTATGTACTATTAGTCATTACTTATATGCGTTATAAGAAAAAAAAATTAAAAGTTCACTGGATTTTCATTTTCATTTTCAGGGTCCAGTATCTCAATCCAAGCAGGCCTATAGGCTATACGTCAACTTTTTTCAACGCAACGCGGGGCTGGGCTTTGATACCTGACGACAATAACGACGATGGCTTACCTGACCAACCAAATATTTTTAAAATCCCAAATTCCCGGCCCTAATTTTTCACAAATTTAAAAGAACTGAAAATTAGTTTTCAAAAATATTTATTATCCGCGTAGCTTTAAAAACGTTGATTGCATTGCATTCCCTCCTAATTCCCGTTTGGTGAGCGAGAAAACATAGAGTGGGAGAAAGAGAAAATGACGGAAAGTGAAGGAAAGAGCGAGAAAATGGCCTCCGAGCAGAAGAGAGACCGGACAAACCTACTCGCTCTAACCGGAACCGCTGCACTGCTCGCTCTCGCTGTCAACCTCGCTGTCTCCGCCTTCAACTCCCACAAGAAGAGGACAAAGAAGAAAGGTTCCCTCTCTTTCCCACACTCTCCTATCTACTTCCGCAAATCAATTCATTACTATTCGGTGATCTCGTCGAGTTCCTTTTTCCTTTGTGACATCTACTGTTTGAGTCTTTATTTATATGTTTCAATTTGTGTTTGTTTCCAGATCTTATGGGCTCTAGTGTTCGTGTTAATCTCTCGGCGTCGGAGATTCGCAGATTAGCTGACCGAATCATTGCGAACTCTAAAGTGGTTCATGATAGAGTTGCTTCTGTTCCCCTTGACAAGGTATTGACAAGTTCACAGCTTTGTTGCACATGTCTGATATCAAATACTATTGACTAGTTCATTGCTCGGCACATTTCTCATTTTTGTTGCTTTTTGATTCCGTGATTGCTTTGATCTATGCGTATGCTTATCCTTGAGCTGCTTTTTCATGTATATTGAATTGAAAACGGCAGGTTACGTACATGAACGTTGTTTCGCCTCTGGCAGAATTAGAGGCACAACAGTTTCCACTGATACAGTCTTGTGTGTTTCCGAAGTTGGTGTCCACTTCGGATGATGTGCGCAAAGCGAGTGCTGAAGCTGAGCGGAGAATAGATGGTCATGTTCTGATGTGCAGGTTTTATTTATGTAGTTGTTTATTTAATTTCAAGTACTTGCTTCCCTTTATTCCCTCTCTCCAATGGATTGGTACGATGTAATCACTATTTAGGGCTTTTAAATTCTACGTGATATATGCTTAGCAGGGAAAAAAACCTAGTTGTAATTGAAATACTTAACTTAAGCTGGTTAGAAATGTGATATCATCAGAAGATTGTCAAAGAAAAGACTAAACCTTATTAGGGTGGAGAATTTGGTTGTGAGTTCAAGACCAACTGGATTCATGTATAATTTGCGAATTAAAAGGGAAAGACTAAACCTTGTAGTGTATATGAAAAAAAAAAAGTCTTTTTTTTTTTTTAGTTTACTCAGCATGGAAATGAAATATTTGTGGTATTTCATGCAAGCTGATCAGCGAGCGTGAAGATGTATACCGTGTTGTCAAAGCCATCGCTGCAAGGGGGGAGTGGATGAGTGCTGAAGCTAAACACTATATTCAGAGACTGGTAAGGGCCTATACACAAACACGTATATATACTCAGCCTGTGTGTCTGTGCATGCACTTCCATGCACGTGTATTACTTTTGGTGTTCAATTTTTTTGATTTTGTAACAGTTGTTTGGGCTTCTCAATTAGTAAGTGCTTGCTTGATGTTAGCCTGAAATGGATATTTCCCTATGTCATCCATAGAACACGAGCGCCATCTTTATGCACATTGATATCTCTGTTTTTTGATGCATGTCAAGGATTTTATTAATTTGCATCAGAAGTTAGATCTGGATGTTGATTCTGTTCTAATCAGTGACAGGTGAGAGACTTTGAGCGGAATGGTTTGAACCTTACTGTAGTCAAGAGAGAGCAAATGCAGCACTTGAAAGCTCAAATAGATGAGCTAAGCTTGCGATATATAAAAAATCTGAATGATGATAGTTCTTTTCTTCCCTTCAGTGAGGCTGAGTTAGCTGGGTTACCACCAGATTTCCTTAAGGTTTGATATTTTTAACTTTCCTCTTCTATTTTCCAGATGAATTTTTTCTTGAGTGCCACTTTACAAGTTTAGTTAGGGAACTAATAAATAGACTCTTCTCCCTTCCCTTGGTCCAGGTACTATTTCAGGCAGGGTTATTTTGTTTTTAGGTGCATGCTTGTACGTAGTGAATTTGTTAATAACCTTAGATACATACTGCTGCTTCCATTGAGGGGGGTCAATTGATAAGGGCCAGACCCTGAAGATTTGTTTTACTATGTGATGCTGGACTGGACTATACCTGATGCAAACCAACCACATGAAGATGTTAGTTGAAATAGCATACCAAGAAAAAAGAGAAAAATAAGATAGAGAAGAGTCTGAAAAGGGAACACCAGAAAATTAGGGTTCTCCTCCTGCTCATGTATTTTTTATAATGGCCACACATAGTACAATTATATAAATGCCCTCTAATATTATAAGAGTAATTCTAGAAACAACATTTTTCTCTCATAACTATCCCACAATGCTAACGTGGCAGGTTCAATCAACCCTTGGATTAATCATTGTTAAAAAGAAAAAAGAAAACAAATCTAATGGTCTGTTGGAAATGCCACGTCAACATTATAGGATAATTGTGAGATAAAAATGTGGTATATAGTATTACTCATTTTACTTATAAAAAAAAAAAAAACACATCAAAATGTTGAACAAGCAATTTCTTAACAAAAATAATATGAGAATGCTTACAGCAGAAATAAAAGGCAAACTGAAGATTTAAAGATCCAAATGCTTAAATAATCATGGAATATGGTATGGTTTTGCTGATGCTCAAAGGTCCAAAGCTCTCGCCATGTTTTAGATTGACCTATGACTGAAATGTTGTTGATATTCTTCTTAGCAGAACCCAATTTTTGAGTTAAATCTTAATACAGGTGAACCATATCCATATAGAGGGGCAACAAAAGCTCATCATTGCATAGTCTCTTCTTTGTCTCTAAGAAACTCAATGAATTTTCAGTGTAATGTATTGTTTAACTGGAATGACTTTGTTCCTGGGCAGGGCTTAGACACAGCTGAAAATGGTAAATTCAAGGTCACCCTAAGAAGTAATTTTGTTGCGGCAGTGCTGGAACTTTGCAAGGTATGACATTCTGCGCTCATTAATTGTGCCCTGCTCTGTGCTGCTGCAAAATTAGTATGACACATTAATCTTCATACATTAATGGCATCAATGATGCATTTGGTGGACAACATGTACATATGGTGCATTGTGGTTGAGTAAATCTCAGATGCATTGACTTATTAAATGCATATTTATGGTAACCATATTTTGAAAGAAACTTCATTCTTTTATGTGCTTTGTTGTTTTGGATCTCAGATGCATTGGCTTATTAAATGCATAGTTATGGCAGTCATATCAGGAAGAAAATTCATTCTTCCTGTGCTTTGTTGTTTTGGCTTGCAATTGCTTTTAGATGCAGTTGTTTCCTGATTGTTTGGGAGTGGAGCTGTATTTATTTAGTTAACAATATCAATTTTGAGCTCGTGAAGGTAGGAAGGACAAGGAAGATGGTAGCTGTGGCCTATGGGAGGAGATGTGGAGAAGGCAATCTTTCGGTCTTGAAGAATTTGGTATGAATCCATTAGACCAGTTGTAAGTTTATAATATAAAAAATTGAATCCAAGCCCTTATTTTATCATTAAAATTTTCTGACTTTCTTAAAGGCAATTGGCAAGTTGATTTTATTGGTTGCCTTATGTAGATCTACTTGTGACTTAATCCTGTCTTTCAGCACCAAAATCCTTGTCTTCCAAGACTTGTAAAATATTTGCCATGAGTGTTTGTTGAATGTATAAAATTTAAAAGATATCACATGGGCTGCTTAAAAAACCAACATATTGTTTTTGTTTTGAAGATAAATTCTACAAATTAAATAGCAGGTCCTCAAGTTTTGGTGTTGGCTTGCAACTGCATGAAATCTAATATTGTGAAAGTGCTAATTGTAATAGCTTTTTTGTTGTATGCAAATTATTGGTGCTCAGCAGCAACTGTTTAATTAAACGAGGTTCTTGTTGGCATTTCTTCAAAAGTTTTAGATCATAGAGCAGGAGTTTCTACTTGAGGCTTGAGTTTTTCTGCCTTCTTCTAACACTTCTTTTGCTGTTATAAATCAATGCCATTTTCTTATGATTCAGGTCCAACTGCGCCATAAATATGCTCGGTTACTTGGCTATTCAAACTATGCAGACTATGTTGTGGATCTTAGAATGGCGAAGACACCCTCAAAGGTTTACATAGTGTTTCCTTTTCCTTAAAGTGATAATGGACAATGTTAATCTGAGGCCAGCTTTAGATGAAGCTTGTGTTGAGTTTCTTTGAATATTCCTATTGTATCCAGGTATTTGAGTTCTTAGAGGACATCTCCATCAATTTAACTGACTTGGCAACTAGAGAACTTAATATCTTGAAAGACTTAAAGGTTTGATTTTTTTTTTCTTTGTATGAATACTTAAAGGTTAGAATGTGCTTGCTATATGAGTCATCTACCAAGATTGTTCCATGTCTGATTGGTTTTCTGTCTGATGGCTTTCAGAAGAAAGAGGAAGGAGATATTCCATTTGGAATTGAGGATCTATTATACTATGCAAAGAGGGTCGAAGAACAGAAGTTTGATCTTGACTTTGAAGCTCTTAAGCAATACTTTCCTTTCAATTTGGTTTTATCTGGGGTCTTCAAAATTTTCCAAGACCTTTTTGGTAATTATATTTTTAACTTTGGATGAGAATTTGAGCATCTTTAGAATATTCTCATCATGTATGCTTTATGATGTCCAGTTGACTTATACATTTTGGGTGTGATAAGTAGTGATTACTCACCCCTTCGTCTTTGTTTCACACAGGTTTAAGGTTTGAGGAAATTTCAGGTGCTGAGGTTTGGCATGGTGATGTTCGTGTTTTTTCAGTTTTTGACTTAAGTTCTGGTGAACTCTTGGGTTACTTCTACTTAGATATGTACACAAGGTTTGGTTTTACTTCTCTTCTTCTTCTTCCCCCACCCCCCCCTTTTTTTTTTCAGCTCTTGATCTATTTCTGATTTGCTTATTTGAGTTTGAAAGACATGGGCATATGCTGTATACTTGGACAGGGAAGGAAAATATGGTCATACCTGTGTTGTGGCTCTTCAAAACGGTGCATTATCATTAGATGGTGCACGGCAGGTGATTTTACAACCCTAAGATTTCTGCTTTGAATCCATGGAAACTGAATTTTTGTATTTATGAAGTTCAAATCTTATGGTGCACGGTCGGACTTGAGGCTCCTCTTGAGTATTTTGTCATGGAATGCATTCCATCTGTTTGGAAAAATTTGAATCTGATAATGAACCATTGTTGGAGAAAAATAATCATTTTTGGTAGTAAACTTTGAGTATGTGGAAGCAAAGTACTATCTTAAGAAACTAATTTTTCATTTCCTTCACTTCTATCACTGTATTTCTGACAGCGCCACCACTGCCAGAAATGTACCATCAAATCCTCTGCCACTGATGACACCAATGCCACCACCAACAATGACATTACCGCCACATATGTTTCTATTAATTCCCTACCTTTTTTACTAAGTTACTCCTCCTTACTGGCACAGTAGTTTTAGTCGTCTGAATTCTGAAACACATACAATCTTAGGTAAATATTTGCAAGAATATATGGATTTTAGAATTCCTATATCTGTCCTTTTACAAACTATTTCTTCTCTCCATTGTGGAGTCACTTAATGATTGGTCAATTTTATTCTGGAGCTAGTGTTTCACTCTCTAATTTACCCTATATACCAAGATTGGAAGGTCTCCCCCGTTAATGAGAGCCCAGAGGATGTGTGCTGCATGCAGTACCACATGCCCTTGTGTTCAAAATGTTTCCTCATTCTTGTACAGGAGTTCAGTTTATTGACTTATGTTTTTTGCTCCTTTAACCTCTAGCATTTGGTGGTCTTCGTATGCATATTCAGATGAATGTATCTGTGTTCCATAGCTTTAAGGTAGATTTGAGGCAAATATTGGAAAAGAAATATGCATGACTTGGCATAAAGATAGGCCTAGTAATTGGAGTGGCAAAGGAACAGGTTAAACGTCTTGGTTGAGTTTCTACTCTCTCTCATGGGGGACTCATAAAATAACCCTGTGTGGAGCCTGTTTTATCTTTGCCATGAGCATCCTTTTTTAATCTTTTATAATAATTTCCAAATCTTGTGTTTATGCTTATGAATTCCTGTGCTTCATACCTTGTTATCTGAACAAACGAATTTGTATTATGTAAATTTTTAAATCTTGGTTTTCTGTAACCAGGTAGCAGTGGCTCTACTAATTTCTAAATTTGAAAAAGACATTGGTGGTCATCCTGGGCTGTTGCGGTTCTCTGAAGTGGTAAATCTTTTCCACGAATTTGGACATGTGGTAAGTTTCCTTTGATCTTACACTTTATCTGGAATCAGAACTTGCATTCTCCTTCACTTCATCTTTGTCAGTGTTAGAAACTGTATTAATACTGTACTGTATCTCGATTGGTGTTACAAATTCTAGAAGGTGGTCACTGGTCTCAGTGATGGCAGACTGGTTTATTCTCTATGCTTTGGATGACTTTTCTCTGTAGGATGTTTTACTTTTAATAAATGGAATGAAACCCCCATTTCAGTGGCTAAGGAACCTAAACAGTTTTTGTAAAAAGCAATGTTTTTTGGACTGCGGGCACTGTGGTTGCTTTTGTGTGTAATATAGCTTTTATTATTTGATGGTTTTTCCACACTACTTAATGGCAAGATCTACTTCAGTCAATGTCTCTTCACTTAGTGTATTCTCTTGACAAGTAACACCATTTGTTTCTATAGCAATTATGATAAATTGTTTGTCCATTGTCCACTGTAATATGATGTTGTCTACACTTTACATGGTTTTTCCTTGAACTTTAGGTCCAGCATATCTGCAATCGTGCAACATTTGCTAGATTTTCTGGGCTGCGTGTAGATCCGGACTTCGTGGAGATCCCTGCTCAGGTGCTAGAAAACTGGTGAGTAATGGATCATGTTGTTACATATTCTGATTAGAAAAAACACAAACTCACCTTTCAAAACTTCTGGAAAATTTTTAGGTGTTATGAGAGCTTTGCTCTGAAGTTGATATCTGGTTTCCATCAGGTGATACATGCTTCTGACAAGATTTTGATTCTTTATAGTAAATGCTTGGACTGTTAATCTGGCCTCCTTTCTTTTTTCTCTTCACAGACATCAAACGTGGTCCTTTTATTGATATAGCTATACTTTTTTTGATTTATTTGGATTGTAGGATATCACAAAGCCCATCAAGGATGAGATATGTAAATCACTTAAAAGATGGCGTAATTCCTTTTCTGTGCTTAAATTGAAGCAAGAAATTCTTTATTGTAAGTTCTCTTATTATTTGACTTGCTGACTGGAAGTTTCCTAATGGCTAACTACATGTTTTGGTTTACTGCTTGCGAAATGAACATTTTTTTAGAATGTAAAACATAACAGATTATGAATGATTAGGTTCTGCAGATAATATCTATAGTATAACTCAATATGTGTTTGTGTCTCAGGTCTTTGTGATTAAATTAGGTTCTGCAGATAATCTCTTAAGTGTAACTCACTATGTATTTGTGTTGTCAGGTCTTTTTGATCAAATCATACATTCTGCTGACAATATTGATGTTGTTGAGTTATTCAAGCATCTCCATCCAAAGGTAAGTAACTCTTACGTTAATTCCTTTATAAAGTTGCATTTATGTATATATAAAAGCCTTTTTTGTTCCTCCAGGTGATGTTAGGCTTGCCAGCGTTGGAAGGAACCAATCCAGCTTCATGTTTTCCACGTACTGCTATTGGTTATGAAGCTGCTTGTTACAGTCGTATTTGGAGTGAGGTGTGGATCTCTTTTTTATCACAATCGCTTGTTGCAATTATGTACTGTGGAGCAACATATCCTTTATAATTGTGTTAATTGTGTTGCTTATATGTTTGTTTTCCAATTGAGCAGTGATATACATCAGCTTGGGCTGAATGAACAGTAATTCAGCCCAGGTTGTATGGGATTTAAAAAAAAAAAAAAATTATCTTTTTAATAATGGGGCCCACAAAACACACAAAATTAGGCCTGGGCTGAATTACTGTTTATTCAGCCCAGGCCTACGTTAATCTTTACTCTTTCCAATTGTTGACGTTTTAATTACTTTATTCACGTTGTCTGTGACCATTAATATCCAAGAATTAGAAACATCACTGGCTTGGAGGATCCGTCCACATTAGTTTTGAATCTAACAATCATTAATGATGCCTCAAATATGCCTGTAGGTTTTTGCAGCTGATATATTTGACTCAAAGTTTCGTGGTGATCCTTCCAACCAGTATGTTGGCATGCAGTTCAGGAACAAGGTAAATAAGTCAAATAACTCAAACACCCACTGGTTCATTTGTTAATAATATCCTTGGAAAGTGTCATTAGTGTCAATTCTTGCATTTTATTCCTAAGAATTGCATGGTATCTGTTAGCACTTGTCTGACTTTCTGTCTTGAATGAAAATTACAATTGTTAAAGTCAACTTAGTTTTAGTTTTTTTTTTTTTGGCAGGTTTTGGGCCCGGGAGGAGCCAAGGAACCTGTTGAACTTCTGTCAGACTTTCTTGGAAGAGAACCATCAATTCAAGCTTTTGTTGACAGCAAAGCCGAATATAGTTTGTGATGTAAATAGCCTTGGTAACCATTTCTCTCCATCCGTTTCTCTCCACTGCAAGATAAAATTCACTTGGCATCCCACAATTTTGTTGCCAGCAGAAATTATAGTTTTTCCTAAGTTATTATCAAGCTTTCATGTTAAAATTGCTGATCACATCTTTCTTGTAAAGGTTATATTATTTATAGCAGCAATGAATTCTTAATGGACGTTAGCTGTAATGAATCATTTACAGCTGAGAGTCCTACATGTTTAGTTGCCAGCAAAAGTTAAGATGTTTTGTATTTATATTTGTTAGATAACCCTTATGGCTCAGACTGATACATTTTACTGGTTCTCTAAGCTTGAATGTATTTATCTTTTTTGTTCCATGGCATTGTTTATTCGTCTGGTTGAGCTGCATGATGATTTAAACTCATAAAAAATATTCAGTGATCCCCTGGTTGAAGCAATGTGATTTCAGCCACTTGGATGCTATTTCTTATTCTTGTTATTTAACAAGTGCTTTTCCGTGAGTCATGTTTGGTACATACGCTTGAATGCCCTAGTTAATTTATAGAATGCTGCATTATGGACCGTTGAATTGGGTTGAGATGATTGGTCATTATGATTGCGACTTGCACGGATTTTCTATTTTAGCTTATCAGTTTTGCTACTAGTGGGATACGGGACGTGGAGGGCCTATTTACCCAAGCAAGGCCTACTCGGGCAGGTGAGTTGGCCACTTGCATTGTATCCAGTATTTCACTGTATTTGTGTTCAGGGGACCATTTTGAAGTTTTCAAAATCAGCCGTGGGATTCGGAGGACAATAATGTCTTGAAAAGTAACCATGACATGATCGAACAAGCCAGATTTCACGCGTCCAACAAGTACCTGCCGCTGGAACAATAGGATTGCTTTTCTTTCTTCCTCGTGCGCCTTTCTTTTATGATGGCTTCGACAAAATTTCATAGTTCAACGATCGGTCTCAAGTCTCAACCAAAACAGCATAAAATGGGAATCTTCCCGGTCAAAATAGAAAGAAGGAATTACGATGACTTGGGCATTTTTCAAGCCTAATAAACAAAGAGCTCATGCTTCCTTCACCTTCTGAATTTTCAACACCTTTTCACATGTTCCACATTCCCACCAAGAAGGCTGGAATGGTCCCTGCATGGCGAAGACAGTTCTTCTTTGCCAGATAAAGGTCAAAACCTTTGGTATAGTAATCGTTTGTCTTCTTCGTAATCCCCCTGCACTCTGTGACAATCCTAATGGTTATGGCTTAATCAAATTAGTATCCAATAGTCTTAGGGCTTGTTTGGAATTGCGTTAGAGAGCTTAAAAAATACTTTTAGTACCTAAAAAGTTGTGCCAAACAAAAAGCTGGCATGTTTGATAAAAAACTGTAAAAGTACTTTTTTAACTTTTTACTTTAAAAATGGTCAAAACGCACTTTTGAAAAAAGCTTAAAAATAAAGCTTTTGCTAAAAGGCTCTTTTTTACTTTAAAAACTTTATTTTCCAATGTAATTTCAAACAGACCCTTATACTTTCTTGATTAATGGCTAAATCCTTAACAATGGATAGAGATTTTCTTCAAATTGAGTTAGAGGAAATTTGAATTAAATTTCTATCCCTTAATAATTGGTATTAGAGCAGGCACTATGTCACGGATTCGAGTCACAAATTATGTATGAGTATAGTGTTAATCATTGAATACTGATAGATGAGTGAACTTGTCAAAAGAAAAGAGAATTACAATTGAATCAATATAAATAGAGTGAGTTGTTGTGGACGTCAAATTTGAAAATGTGATGAAATGTTACAACCAAGGGTTAAGGGTTTAACTAAATCAATATCTAATAGTTTTGAAATCATTGTGTGTGTTTTTTCTTTTCTTTTTTTGAGTTTTTGGGTACGGGTTGAATTTTTGGATACTTGGCAAGGTCGGGTATCGAGATTAATTATTTAGAAACTTTGGGTTGTTACTTGAACCAACCTGAGGAAAAATTGATGGTATAAAACCATGTTTTTTTAGATAGAAATTCCTAAATTCTCAATCTCATATTTTGACTCTTTTGATCTGAGTCTCTATTGTAGTTTTGTGCTGTCTAAATTGTCTGACCCGTTCTGCAACCACGCCATCTAGCTGTTTTGAGCGGCTTCGATAGCCGAAGAAAGTTCATAAATAGCAAAAGCAAGCACAAGACTACCTATTTGAAAAAAAAAAAAAATAGCAAAAGCACAAGACTACCTATTCCTAGTAACTTCTCCAACTTAAGAAAAAGGAAAGAGAAAGTTTCCATACAAAGAAGGTTTCCTTGATATATATATATATATGATCTCTTGTTAATGTTCAAATAAATTTAAAGCAGTATAAATAGAATCAACTTGTGAATTTTAATACCAGATAGCATATATAGATAAAAATAAAACACCTATTTTTTCCCTTAAAAAAAAATAATAAAAAACGATGTCGTTGCGTCTAATATCAAGCGAGTTTTTTTTTTTTTTTTTGGAGTCAAGTCCAATATAATATGTCATCGCCAGACAACCTCTCTGGCTCTCTGGCATTGGTTTTTCACTTACCGTTTTGTTTTTTTGACTTGAATTTCAAGTCTCGAGCAGCCCTGAAGTAAAGTAGAATGGCAAAGATTTGACTAGAATTCGAGGAAAGCGAACACAACGGACTCACGCGAAAGTATTAGAAAAGATTTTCTCAGTCAGCAAACAACAGCCCGAGCAACGCTGAGCCCTTTCTCTCTCTCTCTGTGAGTGTTATCAAGAACCTTTCTTTTTTATCATTCGTCACATTTCTCATCTGGGTTTCTCTTGTTCTCTCTTTATTCGAACTCTCGCTATCCTTTGCTTGCATGTGTTCTTTTTCCCCCATTATTTTTTTATTTTTTTTTTCACGAGCATTCCAATCTTTGATTTTGGTTTATTTAAATTGTATATGCTTATAGGTGCGAATTGAAAATCGGTGAATATTCTTGTTGCGTTTCTTAATTTTCAAGTTGGAAGATAGAGAAGAAAAGTGGGTTTGTGAATTAATTGTGGAAAGTTGCTGCTGATCTTAGGTTTAATACTGGCTTTGGGCATCTGGGTTCTTCAAGTTTTATAATAAGGTTGGTTTCTTTATTTTATTTTTTTGGTGGTGGGTTTTGGTGAAAGGGAGGGAAATTGCAGATTTTTTATGAGGGCATAAAGCTAAATGATGGTTTCTCGGTTGTGTTTCTGAGATTGGAGAAATCAGGGTTTGCTCTTACTTTCAGATGAGAAGGGGGTTTGGCCCCCTTTGTGCTTCTGAGTTTTTTCGTTTATGAGTGAAATAGAAGGTTTTGGGATTATTGTCGCACTGGGTTTGTGAAGGTTTTGGCAATATCGTTCTGGTTTTTAGACGGTGGCATTGTATTTTATTATTGTGAATATGTTACACAAGATACTTAGTAAGCTTCCTCGGAAGTCGTCCAAGACTGCTGAAAATCGTGAACACGGTGGAAGCCATACAACATTTTCAATTGCTTCTACCAGTTCAAGAAGCAGTGATTTAGGGACTAGCAAGTCTGGAAATTCGATTGCATCTCATATGGCCCCTAATTATGGTTCAGATGTTGGCCCATACTATGATAAGTTTGCACGAGGTGCAAATCCGAAGGCGAATGGGAATTCTTTGTCTTTTTATGAAGCATTGCCCGGATTCAGGGATGTTCCAAGTTCTGAGAAGCAGAGCTTATTCATAAAAAAGCTGAACTTGTGCTGTGCCGCATTTGACTTCACTGACCCAACAAAGCATATCAAAGAAAAGGAAAACAAGCGACAAACATTGTTAGAGCTTGTAGATTATGTGACTTCAGTGAATGGCAAATTTACAGAAGTCGTGATACAAGAAGTTATAAAAATGGTATCTGTGAATTTATTTAGGACACTCACTCCTCAACCACGTGAAAACAAAGTTATAGAAGCCTTTGATTTGGAAGAGGAGGAGCCTTTGATGGATCCTGCATGGCCTCACTTGCAAATGGTGTATGAGTTTTTGTTGAGGTTTGTTACATCAACTGAGCTGGATGCAAAATCAGCCAAAAGATACATTGATCATTCCTTTATTCTGAAGTTGCTGGATCTATTTGACTCCGAAGATCCTAGAGAAAGGGAATACTTGAAAACAATTCTGCACCGTATCTATGGCAAATTTATGGTAAATCGCCCTTTTATCAGGAAAGCTATCAACAACATATTTTATCAGTTTGTTTTTGAGACGGAGAAGCATAACGGGATAGCTGAGCTTCTAGACATTTTGGGAAGTATTATTAATGGGTTTGCTTTGCCACTGAAAGAAGAACATAAATTGTTCCTTGTTCGGGCACTGATCCCCTTGCACAAACCAAGATGCTTAGCAATGTACCATCAGCAGCTATCTTACTGCATTACGCAATTTGTGGAGAAAGATTGCAAGCTCGCTGATACTGTCATAAGGGGTTTATTGAGGTACTGGCCAATCACAAATAGTTCAAAGGAAGTCATGTTCCTAGCTGAATTGGAAGAAGTATTAGAAGCAACTCAACCACCAGAATTTCAGCGCTGTGTGGTGCCCTTGTTTCGCCAGTTTGCTCGATGCTTTAACAGTCCGCACTTTCAGGTAGTAAGTTTGATCCTGCTTTAATTTAGTTCGTCTCTCTCTGAGCACTTCACTTTAGTTCATTCATTTCTGTGCAAACTGCATTCTCTTTTCTGAAACTTGATTCATGTTTGAAACCTGAGTGATATTCAAGATCTGCACTTATTTCATACCTAATGGGAAGAATTCTGCTTTATACTTGGAGCGTGATTAATTCAATTCCACCTTTTATTATGCACCAAACCTAAATTTTTTGTTATAGTTTTTCTTCAGCGCCAGTTAAGTTTAGAAGTATCATTAATTCAAATTGTTCTTTCGTGTTTCCGCCATTTTCTATACAGTGAATTGATCATTATCACTTATGTTTCCCTGTGTGTGACGTGGAGTTGGGATCACTGCAGTTCCTTATTATTTGTTGTTCACTGTTAAGTGTTGATATACTGATTAAGTCCACTAAACATATTCAGCTTTTATGAGAAGAGTAATGCTAGAGAGAAGATCCAGGTCTTTCTTATGTCTTCCCAAAGTTGATGTGACTTTTAAAATTACCATTAGATTAAAATTCGATAATGATCTATCACAAATTCAATGGTAATTTTAAAAACCATATCAATTTTGGGAGGAAACAAGGAAAACCTGGGTCTTCTTTCTAGCATTACTCTTATGAGAAACTAATGTTGATGTAACTTACCTTCTTTCTCATTTTAATATTAGAATTTTTTGTCGGGAAAAACCAAGCATATTCAGCTTTTATGAGAAACTAATGTTGATGCAATTGGGAGATCTGGACTGTAAAGCCTGCATAGGTAAGTAGTTCTACTAAAAAGTGGATTTTCAAGGTCAGGATTAGACAGTGGTGTCCACCAAGAAAAGAACAGAAAACCTTCGTGAAAGTCTCTGTTGACTGATGGTCTGGTTGGGCCAATGATTTGCTATTGTGCTCTTTCTTTATCTTTACCTGTTTTTCGTCCCCCCTCAATAGTAACATTAGGATCCCCATACATATATTGGATCATCATCTCTTGGAATAGTTAAAAGCTAAATCTTTTGATAAATCAGAGATTGCATGATTGAACTAGGTTCCCTTTTACGGCTTTAGAGCCATTAGTGTTGGTGCATCATGTATGCTTAAGTTTGTGCAGTAACAACAAGAGTGGAAATTTGTGTTATAAGCCGTAACAGAGCTTGGGTTTTGGCACTGTCTTTGTTTCTTGAAAATCTTGTTAGAGATTCAGAAATAATTTTGAATTTTGTTGGATATTTCAGTTTGGTGTATGTAGAAATGCTTTGATGTTAAGCAGCCATGGTATATTTGTAGTTGATTCCAGGAATTTAAAATTTTTGTACATTATGTAAAAGAAGTATAGTAGTTAGCGTACCTAGTGAACAGAAAGTAGTGCTCACTTTTTCATTTAGTGCTGGTTTTAGCTTGCTTGATATCTTATTCCCAGCAATTACAGCTTTACCTCCTATTCAATATTTCAGCATTTATTGTTACGTTGATTTATATCATGGGCGAATTCAATGCTGTTAACCTGTTTTTATATGCTTGTGGAGGGAACGTAATGACAAAAATTTCGAAGACCAAGAAAGAATGTTAGAGGAGCTTAAGTTTTTCTTTTTTCATTTTTTTTTCTTGGAAAGTTGCTTATTTAGCTCCCTTAGTGATTAGTTATAATGAGTTTCTTGTACATTTTTTTTTTCCTATTTAGACGGTCCTCTTGTATACTTTCTATGTATCAGGGCTGCGCTTTTGCGTTTTTAATATATCTTCTCTTACTTATATAAAAAATAAAAAACCTGTTTTTATCATAATGTACCCATGTTGCGATATTATTGAAATGTTGGTGATTTTGTAATGCTGTTAAAAAGTGGAACAAGTCCTTGAAGTTAAAAATCCAAAGGTTGCATGATTAAGAGAAGATATGAATTTTTGACCTTTGATTTAAGATCCAAAAGAATGTATGGTATTTTCAGCATACGCCTGAGAGACTTAATGAATAGTGATTTAGTTCAGCAATTCTGCTATTGGTAGGTTTGTTTAGATCAAGAAAGGAGAATAAATGGCGAATTGTATCGATCAGATATATAAAGAAAAATCTTGCATAGCATTGTAAAATACACATATATATGGGAGTATCTGTGTCAGATGCATATCCAATTCGGATACAGTTACCAGTTTAAAGTATCCGTGCTTTAGGATACTACTACTATTTGAAAGAATCCATGCTTCGTCAGACAGAGCTCATTTATATTCGATTTAGTCTTGTTTCTTTTCTTGTATTGCTTTTTTTGAGGGAGTATAACTTCCGGTCCAATTCTGGATACATGAATCTCACATAATGCTATTGATTCTTCTTTCCTCAGGTGGCAGAGAGAGCTTTGTTCTTGTGGAGCAATGATCACATTGAGAACTTGATCAAACAAAATCGCAAAGTCATACTGCCCATTATCTTTCCTGCACTGGAGAAAAATGCTAGAAATCATTGGAATCAGGCTGTGCATGGTCTGACCTCAAATGTCCGCAAGATTTTCTACGATCTTGATCCTGAGCTGTTTAAGGAATGCTTACTAAAGTTCCAGGAAGATGAATTGAAGGAAGATGAGATCAAAGCAAGACGTGAATCCACGTGGAAACGCTTAGAGGAAATTGCTGCAAAAAAGGCTACAAGTAATGAAGCTGTACTTGTTCTTGGGAAAGCACCTCTTCGCACCACTTCAGGTTAGCCAGAATGAGAGGTATTTGTTGGTTGTTGAAGTGGCCTCAATTCTTTGATTTAGATGGGATTTATATTTGGTGGTCGGATGCTCATGGACTGTTAACTCATCTGCTACCAAAAAAGAAAAAAGAAAAAATCAAGAAAATTTCATGTAGAGAGGTTCTTACTCATAACCATAGCCCAACAGGCATTTTTCCAAGTTTATTTTTATTCTTAATATATCTATTCGATCCTTTTATAGCCTAAAACAACATATGCAATGCTTTATAGTAGTCATTAGAAGTCTGGAAACAACATATTACGGCCAAATTATATTCAACCAACTACTCAAGAACACAAAGTACTACATATATTTACATGTTTTCCTCGTTGTCAAAACTGTGAATTGTCTCAGAGAGTGCTTTTAGTGCTCCACTTTTGTCTCAACTCTCTGCATTAAAGGTCTCAACTAAATGTACCTATAAATGTTGGGGTGTATGGATCAAAATGGGGTGTGCAAAAAGGTGATAATATTAATTATGAGGTTAGGATGCAATTGATAAAAGCTCAACACTGAATGATCAGAATCTGCAGAATATTTAAAGGCTGATCTTACCCCTTGGTCAGGATGTTAAGCCAAAAATAACTCTTTCGAGAGACAGAGTACCCCTTGGTATTGTGTAGAAAAAGAAATGGGCTAGTCCCATATCAGCCAAAAGAAGCGGGAGATGGATGAGTTTACAAGCATTACGGGTCCTCTTTCAGTCAACAATTGTCTGGATGGAGTATTTTTGCGGGTCTCGCTTATAAGCCATCTTCTCTCTCCTATTCAACTCTATAGTATCAGTTCTCTTCTTATCCATTTTCCTTGGTATTGCTTAGAAAAAGAGAGGCGGAGTACCCGATCCAATTTAATCCTCTATTTTGCTTGAAATATGAAGATGAATTTTTTTATGATTTACATTAGATTTTATAGTATCTCACGGGCTACATGGAAATTTTGAATAAAGAAAATCCTGTGTCAATTTTAGAGGGCAGAATGCATTTTTTTGGGTGCCATGAAGCCTACCTGGACGGGGAACTACCCCTCCCCATCACGAACAGCTGGAAACTGAAGGAAGTTTGTAGTTTTTATGAAAGAGAATGCAAAAACAAAAACCAAAAAAAAAAAAGATAAAAAAAAGGATTATATATATAGACGAATAAGAATCAATTATACGAAGAAAGAAGAATACAACACATGGGCTGAGCAAAGCAGTTCTCACGCACTATGAACATTAGCTTAAGGAATATTTTTCTTTAAATTGGGTTAGTGGATTTTTTTTTTTATATATATTTTTATTATTTATTTTATAATAAAGTTACATGTGTTCAAAATACAGGTATTTGACAGTATTTTGGACAAACATTAGTTTAATAGAATGTGCTGGAGAAAATTTTTTCAACTTAATTTCGAGGAAAATTTGTTCTTAGCTTAATGACAAGGTTCAATAAGGATTTGCCTTTTAGTACCTGCGAACCATCCACCAAATAATATTCTCACAATTCCTGAGGCTCATGGAAGATTATACCTGCTTGTTGTGATCAAGATTGTAACTGAAAACTGAAAACTGAAAACGGTTTTAGAGAACACCTATTTTGGTTTTATTAAAAAATAGCCATTTTGAGTAATAATTTTTAGACCGAATATAGAAAACACATATCCAGATTCCAAACAAGTTCCTCACGTAAAAAAAAAAAGAAAGAGAAATGCTATTTTAGTATTTTACATTCTCTCAGCATATTTCGTTGGTAGATTGACCATGCCATGTTATGGGAGTATGTTGAGATAATGGAAAATAGCATTCCTCCCAAAAAAAAAAAAAAAAAAAAAAAAAAAGGGAAATCAAAAGAAGTTTTCCATGTGCCAAGAAAAATTAGGGAAAAAAAGGAAAAGAAAAGGTTCCTAGTTACAAATGAAGTTTTCAAAGCTTATTGCGAGATTCATACCAATTTGCGATAGCAATTACCAATATTGAACTTGAACTTTATGCCAAAATTGAGTGAGAAATCCACAGCTCAATGATGCACTCATGATTACATAACTCTCTTTCAAAATTGAAGCAAAAGAGGTCTTTTACTTAGTAGCTTAAATTGAAATTGCTCATATTTTTTAAGTGGACTTATTCCGTGCCTATGTTTTGTTTAATCTGTGCAGTTATTTTAATAAATAGCTCAATACGACAACACATAAGAGAAATAAGAAATGATTTGGTTCTTCAACTATCTCCAAAAGTCAAGTTGGGCGTGATTAAATTATCTTTTTTGACCATATAGATGATTCGTCTATTCCATCCCAATCAAATAATTAGGATGGCCAAACTATCCTTTGAACGAGAGAGTTGGACTTTGAGATTCAAATTAGTAACTTAGATTATCAATAAATGAGTGCTGACATAAACTATATTTGTATTTCATAAGCATTCTACAATATTGATGTGTCTGTACTAACTAATCTTTGATTTTTTTTTTTTTTTTTTTAAAATTAATAAAAATTTTTGTTGAAATTGCCACGTCAGCTTTCTATTATCATTTATTATAATTATGAGATTAAAACGTAGGAAATAAGATAACACTCATATACTGAATCAGAAAAAAAAAAAAAGGATGATCGTCCTGGGGATCAGAACGTTGATCACCGTGTGATTTTGTCGGGCCAAACAATATCCATATATAATTATCCCATTCCTAAGCGTGTTTTAGAACAGTAATATGATCCTTTTAGACGCTTAGAGAGAGAGAGATTGCTTTTCAACCTCTATTGTCAACTTTATTTTATCTTACTCAAAGGTTCCATTGACGGACTGTGAAGGTTCTAAAGACTATTTTGGTCAGTATGCTCTCTCTCTCTCTGGCCCAAGGGAATTGAAAAAAGATAAAAGAATATCTGTGCCTCATTCGGAAGGCTTCTTTATGAAGTCATTGCCATGCTAAGTGGAAAACATTCTTCTGCTTCTTTTTGCATCGGGGTTTGCTTCACCTTCAATGTTTTGCCTTTCGTTCCTACTATGGTAAGTTTTTCACTTTACTTCATAACTTTTTTCTGCAATTTTTTTTTTTTTTAATTTTTTGAATAATACTGTGATGAAAAATTGCTATCTTGGTATTATAGATCGCGCCCAAATCCTGTCATCGTCCGAGCCTGCCGAGATTGCTGCTAATTTTGGAGAAAAAGCCAAGAAGGTGAATGTCTCTTCAACCCTGTTCTCAGCTCGGAGAACATAGTAAAAGATTGGAGGTTCTGGTATTTGTATCTGCTTTTGGAACTTGATACTGGGTTCATTTTGAAGTGTCCTTTCCATTTTTTGCTGCATCTGCATGTTTGAATTTGGGTCAAAGGGTGTCAAATCCTGTAGATGATTTTGCCCGAGATAAAGAAGAAATTCTCCAATTATGGATTATATGATAAATTAAAGCAAGAGTTTCTCATTTGATGCTTTGAGTAATGCTTCTGGGGCTCGTGCAATCTATATATGGGAGTGGGTGTTTGTATCGGGGACTAATTGAAGTGGGTCTGTTTGTTCATTACTTTGAAATGGGTTTTATGCACCTGGGTTTTCGTTTCTGATTGTGAAATTGAGGTGCTTGTCTCTTTGATGAATTCGGTTCTGCTTTCAGAGAGCCTCTAGAGTCTAGACACTGCTGTGTTTGATTGGATTTGTGTTAATTATCATTATTTCTTCTTCAAATTATGATCAAACAAATACTCGGTCGGCTTCCCCGGAAGCCGTCAAAGTCGGGTGAGAATCGTGAATTTGGGGGATCGTCTGACCCTTCTTCAAATACTTCCATCGGCTCAAGAAGCAGTGACCTTCTGAATAATAGGCTGGTAAGCTCGAATAGTACAACCCTTCTAGGCACTGAGTTTGCTCCAAATTCAGGATATAGTTCTGGAAATAAACTTTCCCATGCTGTGAATCCAAAATCCAATGGCAATTTGGTGACTGGTCCCTATGAAGCATTGCCAGGATTCAGGGATGTCCCCAGCTCTGAAAAGCAGAACTTGTTTATCAGAAAGCTGAAATTGTGTTGTGTTGTCTTTGACTTTGCTGATCCAACGAAGAATCTGAAAGAAAAAGACATCAAGCGGCAGACATTGCTTGAGCTGGTGGATTATGTTACTTCTGCAAATGGGAAGTTTACTGAAACCGTTATGCAGGAAGTCATAAAGATGGTCTCTATGAACTTATTTAGGTCACTCACGCCACAACCCCGTGACAACAAGGTTTTAGAAGCTTTTGATTTGGAAGAGGAGGAACCTTCGATGGATCCTGCCTGGCCTCACTTGCAAATTGTGTATGAATTTCTTCTGAGGTTCATTGCATCTCCTGAGACAGATGCAAAGTTGGCCAAAAGATATATTGATCACTCTTTTGTTCTCAAGTTGCTAGATCTCTTTGATTCTGAGGATCCCAGAGAGAGGGAGTATCTGAAAACAATTCTACATCGGATCTACGGAAAGTTTATGGTGCATCGCCCATTTATTCGGAAAGTGATCAACAACATCTTCTTTAATTTTATTTTTGAAACAGAGAAGCATAATGGGATTGCTGAGCTTTTAGAAGTTTTGGGCAGTATAATCAATGGATTTGCTCTGCCACTGAAAGAAGAACACAAGTTATTCCTTGTTCGGGCTCTAATCCCTCTTCACAAACCAAAATGCTTACCGATGTTCCATCAACAGTTATCATACTGCATCACACAATTTGTAGAGAAAGACTCCAAGCTTGCTGACACTGTCATAAGGGGTTTACTTAAATACTGGCCAATCACAAATAGTTCGAAGGAAGTCATGTTCCTAAGTGAGCTGGAGGAAATTTTAGAAGCAACTCAGCCAGCAGAATTTCAACGATGTATGGTACCCTTGTTCCGCCAACTCTCCCGTTGCTTAAGTAGCTTACATTTTCAGGTAGTGAGCCCTACAAATTTTGATCTCATTCTAATTCAGCTCGCACTTCTTATGTTGAAGCTTATTTTAAAGTATTATTATTCCCACTTGCTATTTTTCTGGTTCTTTTCTGTTGTAACTGTTGTTTGAATCTGGAAACATGCTCTAGTTATTTTGAGTAAATGGTAATTAGTCTCATTCTAAGTGAGAAGAAGGGTGTCTTGTGGCCACCATTCTAATAAAATCTGTAAAATTAGCTTTCTTGCTGGCTGCTACTTACCTCTGGTTGATTTTATTGTACTTATTTCCATTTCCCATTGATAAAGGCAAGGGCTATCAGCACGAAACCTAAGATTGTTGTTATTTTCCAAATATCTTTGTCTCACTTTCTGTTCTGAGCTGGTGGGTCATTAGTTTAGGCGTATGCAATTTGGTTTTTGTTAAGATCATACACATTATTGATTCTACCTTGTTTGCTTTGGTAAAGGTAATACATAGGTTACCATGATTTTCTTGGTTTTTTTTGCCCCTACCACCTAGGTGCCTTCTCTTGTATACTTCATGTGTACATGTGGGCGCCTTATGCTTTTAATGATATTTCTATTAAAAAAAAAAAGATCATACTTGCTCAATGTTATTGATAAGTTAAAGTTCAAATCATGCATGGTACTAATGTGTGCTAATCAATTTCCAATAACGTTGATGAAAAGAGCTACTTAGTCAATGTTAGATTTAGCACAAACTAATCTTATTGGAGTTTGAGTTTGTAACAGAATCATATATTTTGTCCTAAATAAGGATTTTTTATTGACTATAATTGTTGGACAGGATTAAATACCAAGACATTGACCCCAAATAAAAATGTTAAACTAATTAAAAAGGTTTTGAGCTTATTTGGCTAGGGTCATTGTCCATTCCATAAAATAGAATTTCTACAAATTGTGGGTTGTTACCTCCATGAATTTCTCCCCATGATGGGTCTTCCTAGGAATATGTGGGGTTTCATCTGTAGTTTTGTAACAGAGGATTGTTTATCCATATGCTAGTAGCAGTCATGATGCCTCTGATGGCACTGGTGTGACAACAGCAATGTTTTTGCGACTGCTTCAAGGATTTATCATTTCTTTTCCTCACGGCAATTCTTCGCTTTCTTGTGCTTGATTACGCGTCTTCAGTATTAATATCTGTCAAGTCTAAACAGGGTAGCTTAAAAAAGGATTCCAGCAAAAGGAAAATGTAAAAGGATATAAAAGAAAAATATTTTAGAGGCCACAAAAGGTGCCCGTGTTTTGCGTTCAATATGGAGTATTTAGCTTTCAGAAAGTCCAGTTCCCATGAACTTTCATTCTTGTGAACTGTGTGGAATCTGTTACTGTGATGTTTTTGCAAGACTTGTCAAACAATTCATATATCTTTCAAGATTTAACATCTGATTGTGGTGCTTGGAAACATTCTAAAACTTCTTTGCTTTTCTCAGGGTATGTAGGGACTAGGGAGTATGATTTTTAGTTGCTTATGTTTTCAGTGCTAACTGTTAATGGTGCTAAGCTAAAACCTACATATGTTATTGAATTTTCTGTCTAATCCTTTTTCTTTAATGCACTTTTAGTGAGAAAGGAAAATTTTGTATACAACATTGAGTGGAAACAAATGTCGCCTGCTTTTCAATGGGAAATTAGGGCTTACGGCTTGAAGGGTTGCTGGGTGTGCAAGTTGCCCTACCAGACGGCTCTGCCCTGTGGAAGCGACTGATGGGCTAATATGCAACCTGTCTGATCTTCCACTTTATTGGTGGCTCTAGCAAGAGACATGACAGGTTGCATATAATGAGATTGCAGTGGTTGCTCATTTATTATGATCAAATATAACTTATTAGGTTTGGATTTATGCTTGGTCTTCTTTTTATCAGATGTGTGAATTGATTTTACTGACACTTCTATTCTTTGACAAATTTTGTTGTCTACTTTAAGTTTTGAAGCTTAACTGAATTCTTCAGCATGTGCTGCACCGAACATTGTGTAAATGATTGAAAACTTCTGGTTCTTTGTTGCCAGTGGGAAAAAAAATGACTGAAATGGTTCTTCACAGCAAATCAATATTGAGCTTGCAGCTTAATGCATATGGTTGTAGTCAATTGGAGGTCCTACAGCTATGTAAATTCAAGGAAAAGAATTTTATGAACAGTAGTGATGAGACGAGACTTGAATTTTAGTATTATTTGATCCGGGCAGGTGGTCTACCTTAATTTGTAAAACTCTTAGGTTTTACATTAAAATTAAAATGGAGGTGGAAAGAGATTGAAGTGTGATGGTGATGCAGCTAGGGGTGGGCAAAATACCCAACCAACCCCTTGGGACTTGACCCGAAAAACCATCTGGAACTGACCTGCAATGGTCGTTTTCTGCTGTTGGTTGGGTGGTGATTGGTAATGAAAATACGTTTCCAACAGGGTTTGAGTTGGCTGTCGGGTTTAGGGTTTCATAAGCCAATATCCACCAACCTGACCAAAATCTGCTGCCTAGTTTGGTGGTGGGATGCGAGATCTTGCATTACTGACCATTACTACCCCACCATTACCCTGATAAACCGATTGATTACTGTCTCTATTTCCGTGGTTTGGCAGTCCTGATGTGGTTGGTTGGTTGTGGGGGTTATTCGCAGTAGACACTTGTCAGTTTGGCCATGAAAATCCGGCAATAGGATTGGAAAATTGTATCTGACATGTAATGAACATGGATATGGTTGGGACACTGCCATAGATGTGTTTGATACATGGCCAAGAATTTTTAATTCGGATGCTTTGGGACAACATGATACTTTGACGATACAGCTTGGATAAGGATGGGCTATGGCTAGGGTTACGATAAAAGTTTCTTAATAAACACAGGGCTTGAAATGCTATTCTAAAGTGCTTTGAGGTCAAATACTAGAAAATGGGATCTAAATGCTTTTGGATGGCAATGCAATGATAGTAACGAGGGTGTGGTTTTGGTGTTATGGTGGTGGCAATGGTGGTATAGTGGCTGCAGTAGTTGACTGGCAGGGTGGTGGTGGTCGTGTTCTATCAGGGAATTGAAGGTAGTCATTGTTTTCGTTGTTGGTGGTATTGATTAGATCTGTGAATAAGTGATTTGATGATAATGAATGAGGAATATCAATATTCTATTAAACAGCATGTTTTTTACTCATTATTTGTTAGGTATCTTTTGTGAATGTGAACCAAGTATAATGAGTAATTTTCTCTTGTTCAAATCATTTGATAACCCTAGTCATTCTTTCATAAATTATAATTATGAATCAAAATCTGTATACTTGTACTAAAAGATCAAAACTTAGATTCATACTTTTTGTTTATTGATAATAGCTTTGGCTGTCGTGGAATCAGCTATGAGTGAGAGTTATGTTGGTGTTACTGATTACAACTTTTTAAATATTATTGAAGAGCTTAATATAAGTAAGTAGCATATTAAGTTAAGTTCTAAAATTAGGTCAAATGAATTCACCTAATTCAGTTTTAGTATTAAGAGCACATCTTAGTCATTGGGGCATGCTCAAGGTAAGAGCTTGTAATTGCCATCAAAATTTATTGAAACTTAGCCAAATAGTGTTTGATCAGATGGTTGTATGATAATTTCCTTGGGTAAATTTGGTAGTTGCACTGTTCCTTGTTAGGGAATGTTGGACGAACAAGTGCTACAATGCTCTTTCATCTTATTAACCGGTGGTTCCCTGTGTACTGATCAAGTGTGGCTGTGCATGTGATATTACCTGTTGGCCCAACTAGGGTAGAATAAGTGTGTCTCAATTATATGTACTTCTATGTATTAATTGGTTCTCATTGTTTATGGTGGTAGAGTATCCATAATATTTGCAAGCAAGTTTGTTCCCTTTTTCATTTTAAGGTTGCTTTACTTGATCAAAGGTCAAAATTTCCACATGCTTTTAGTATACTTGCAGATGTTGGGTAAGAGTTCTCTTGTGCTTCAAGTTTTAAAAATAGTTTCTGATTTAGGACTTCCACACCTGTCAATGATGATTATGAATCCTATGTGTTTCTTGAAGTTTTGAATATTTTAACTGATACTTGTTTTTACAGGTGGCGGAGAGGGCTTTGTACTTGTGGAACAATGATCACATTGAGAACTTAATCAGACAAAACTGTAAAGTTATACTGCCCATCATCTTCCCTTCCCTGGAGAAAAATGGTCGTAACCACTGGAATCAAGTGGTTCAAAGCTTAACACTTAATGTCCGCAAGATCTTCTCTGATGTAGATCCTGAGCTGTTCGAGGAATGCCTGCGCCAGTTCCAGGAAGATGAAGCGAAAATGGAGGAGATACAAAAAAAACATGAGGCCACTTGGAAACACTTAGAAGAGATTGCTGCAGTGAAAGCTGCAAGTAGTGAAGCACTTGTTCCATGCGTGAGACCGAACCAAACATCTTCGAGCTAGTGCTACGGTCTACATTTTCTTGATCGTTTTTGGAGCATTAATGGTTAATGTGCTTGAAGAGATTGAATGCTCATGGATTGTGGTCGATCTAAACTTGTAGCTGTTCATGCTCCTCTGTCACTGCTGTAATGATCAAAAACACCTGACACCTCTATGCAGCACTGGAGTCCATACATACGTATGGAATTCGCACCAGATACTGTATGCGGGTTACACTGCAAATTTAAGTTAGAAGCTCCACTCCACGTTTGCAATATAGGAGACCTGTTTATCATAGTTGATATTTAATTTGTTGAGATGAAGTTGCAGATCAAAGGTAATTTACACAGTTGGACTTCATTTTATTTAGTTCTGATATACTTATCGAACTAGTCAAATTTCATTACTGTATGTCCGTGTAATATATATATATATATATTTATTGATTGATCTTAGAGAACACTTTCGTTAGCGTGAGTTCTTGTTCATGTAGATGCTGATATATTTCAACGATCTTAATTGGAAAAATCCATGCATACTTTTTTGGTTTGCCATTACAGTCAAACTTTTGTTCTCTTTGGCTCTGTCTCTCTCTCTCTCTCTCTCCCCAAAACAGGATCTGGGTGGATTTTTAATACCAAGTAGCAACTTTTTATCAAAGCATTATTCAGAATAATTTGTAGGAAAAATTAGTAAATAAAGTGAGAAGCTTAACAAAGTAGGAACTGAAAATGAAACATTGAAGGTGAAGCAAGCTCAGGTGAAAAAGAAGCAGAAGAACGTTTTATTCTTAGAAAAGCAATGACTTCATAGAGAACCAGTGTAAATTCTAAGAGCTTGATGCAGGAAAAGCGAATTGGAGTAACTCTTGATCATTTTCAAATTTAGCCATGTGTTCTTCTTCCAAGGTCACCCACGCCTCTATTCCAGTGCCAGATCTAGTGCTGATTAACTTAACAAGATTTTTGATGGGCATATTATTAATGCATATCCAAACAGGCCTTCCCCATCCAAAATCAGTTTCATAAAATGGAAACCCAACCCAACTGCTAAACGTGTAGAACTCAACCTCTCCTTTTGACACTATGTCTATTACTTCTTTCATGGGCTGGCGAGCCTGATATAATCCATCTTCACCTTGGAGCTTCTTCACGTAATTATCATCGATTTTCCTGATTGCTCTCCTCAGCTGAACCACCAAATCATGCAACTCTGCAGTCTTGTTTTCCTCCTCAAAAATTGGTGCAATGGTAAGCTGCCAAATATTCCCAAAAGCATGCTCTGGGATTATTGGTGGAACAGCTCGTGCTCTTAAGTTCACCACATGGGTTATCACCATTGATGACCTTCCTTGCAGTGACTTTCCCCTTCTTGCATTTTTGGCAGACCTGCTTATAAGAGCTGTTACGGCTTCAACACGAGTAGGGTCGTCAACGCCCGTGCCACCCTTGGCCGCTGCTTTGGCTTTCAGTGTAGCTAAACTGGTTGCATCAAACACAAATGTCTTCGTCACAGTCTTCTCTTTCGCAACCATATCAGCCGGCTTGACCTCGTGAAGTATATCTTTAGGTGGAAAGAGGGTGGCTGAAGTCAGACAGGGAGTGATAGTTTCGCCGGCTCCGCGTGAGGTTTCCGCCCAAGCGTTGAGGAACGTGGCCAGCGTTTCACTGTCGGCCACCTTGTGTAAAGTGCAAACACCAATGCCCATTCCGCCACAGCTGAAGACATTAAGTTGAACCGCCATGACTGGAACCGACTTATCAGCATTCAATATTTTGTGGGGATCGAGTGGGAGAAGCTGTTTCAGTGAAGTCAAGTCTGGGTTTTCAAGAATCTTTGAGAGCTGAATGCTTGAATGAGCTCTTACAAAGATAACAGCTTCATCATGAAGATCCACAGATGCATCTGATCCATGGATCTTTCCAGCTAAAGGGTAGAAGCGGGTTAGTGTTTCTGCTAGAGACTTCTTAAGCCTATCGTACAACGTGCTATGATCCTCACTGGTAGGAAATCCATCAGCAGAATAGAATAGAACAATGGGCACGTAAGTTGGAGGGGCTAGTTGATCTAACAAAGAGAGTCTGTAGCTTTTAAGGTGGGATGGAGTTGGAAGGGACGGTCTGATGGTCTCCTTGGAGATTATCTCAATCTTCATCTTTATTCTTCAAATTTTTGATTTGTTCGCAAATCAATAAGAAGTTATATATATATATGGCCTTCTGTTTTTATCATTTGTGAAAGTTTTTAGATCTTTTATATATAGAGCAAAATGTTCAGCTACTGTGGGAGATGGGAATATGCAGAAACTACACTCGATCAACACAACCTATGGTATACGTGGAGTTTTTGCTGGCTTTGGACCACATTCGTGTCAGCAGCGAGCAAGACATCAAATCTTTTATATCTCCTTCTGTTTTATATCATTTGTTTAACAAAAATAGCTTTCCGTACGAAAATACCCATTTTAAAATGCACATTTCGTGACAAATAATACCGCACAAATGGAAAATACTCATTTTTCATTTATTTTAACGTCAAATACTAGTGGAGTGTTTAATTTGATATACGGTGGTTGTATGAAGGGACTTTAATGTCACTTTTCAAAAGCATAAATAAAAATGTGGTGGTTGTTCTGGGAGCTAAAATGTATTTTTTTTCTTCCTATTTTTGATTAAGTTTTGAAATAAATTACAATGAATTCAGGGCTAAGTTATAGAGGCATGCTTTTTTTTTTTTAATCCAATCACGCAATCATTTCATGTATGAGAATAATCTTGAACACTACGTTAAGCAATTACAATATCAAATACACCAAGAGAGGCATCCTTTATGTGTATCACTTCTTCTACAGAAAGAGCAAGTTAGCTTTGCGAGCTTATGAGTAGTTTCGTTCGCCTCTTGATGGATGTGGGACACCCTCAATTGTTGAAGAAAATTCAGAACGATACGGGCATCATCAATTACCTGACCAAAACAACACAAATTTTTGCCTTCATGTTTTAAATCCATTACAACTTGTAGTGCGTCTCCTTCTAGATCCACTTTCTGCCATATAAAATGAAGCTTATGATTCTAAATTTATATCTTAGAGGTGTTTTTTAAGGTTTTGGCTCTCAATTTGCAACTTTATTTTTTTTTTTAATTTTTTATTCAAATGCGGGAAAAGATTATAAAGCAGAATTATTCCCACTCTTGATCCAAATAGAATGAGAGATTCTTTGAGAATGCTTCCAAATACAAGGTTAAAAGTGGCTCACTTAGCAAACTAATGTGTCCAAAGATTAATTAGTGCAACGAAAAACTTTCAAAGCCTTTCAACTTTGAATAAAAAAAAAGAAAGAAAAAGAATATCATCAACAACACTAGAAGAGTTCCAATCTTTAAACGCCAGGGATTATTAATGGCAGTGATCATTGCGAGAGCATCCCCTTCAAGAAGCAAGTATGAAAATTCATGTGTAACTGCAAGTTGAGAAGCTAATAAGGCAGCATGAGATTCAGCTAAGGTAGCATCAATTAAAGATGGACGTTTTGAAGCTGCTCCAATAATACAACCATGAGAATTATTGTTCCATGATCCCTGTCTAAATCTACTTTCCTCAATGCATTTTTTAAGGGATTTTTATTTGCACAAACTTGTCCCACTTGCTTAACCTTTCTAATTTTCTTGTTGCCCTCTTCTGGGCTTTGTCCTTTCTTTTGATTCTTTCAAGATTGTAGTGGTTTTCAGTTCCTTTCTATATTCTGTCTTACATTGTGTAAGCTTTTCATTTTCTGTAAATATATATCATAGCCAAGGGCTGAATGAACAATCATTCAGTTCAGGGCATTTTCTCTTTTTTGGTGGGTTCTATACGATTATATATATATATATTTTTTTTTTTATTCTGATACAAGCCTGAGCTGAATGATTATTCATTCAGTCCAGGCTTTTCTCAATCACTACTCTTTCATTTTATATGTAGAAATGAAGATACTTTGCTCTATACTTTATTCACTACTTCCAACCCTACACATATGTCCGTACACACAATATATATACTTTTTTGGGTTTTAAATTTCTCGGTGCAGGGAAACGAGATGTGACTCACAATCTTATCTTCCTAATTAAGGTATTAAAAAAACTTCCCCTCTTTTTTAATTTTATTTTTAAATTTTTATAACAATTATCGTACATGAATGATTATAGGAAGACCAACGATAAGGAAATTAAAATTGAGAAAATCAAGAGAGACAATAAAACCATCCTCTCCAACCCCACCTCACCTTCGATGAGGATGACCATGATGACAACTACAACTGTGTTATTGATGGGTTTTTTTTTTTTTTTTTTTTTTTTTTTTTTTTTTTTTTTTTTAACAAAACAGCAAAAAAAAAAAAAAATCGTACATTGTAGGGACAGATTGAATTATACAAAGAGATATTAAGCCATAATTAATTGAATAAATTGGATATTGTTTGTGATCATGACATGCAAGATGGTGAATTATCTCCCCTGGATGATTGCTGCTTATAAACAAATTAATAACCAACTTGCCAAGCAAAAACAAAACTACTCCATGTCATAAATATATAGATTTATTCAATTAATTCAGGAAGATTGAAATAAAGTTAACATTAATATATAGATGCCTCCTGGTTTCTAGAGTCAGTTCGTCATGCAAAAAGGTCGGATATATATATATATATATATATATATATATATATATATATATATATATATATATATATATATATTATATAAAAAATATATATATATATATATAATATATATATATATATTTTTGATGCTTTTTGTGATTGTTAAATTATAAAAATTAAATATAAAATAATAAGGTGTTTTAACCTTAAAGCTAGGTTAACATCTTAGAAATATCTTATATATATATAGTTAGGGGGTGGTACATCTTCGATTATTGACTTGAATATAATATATTACAAAGAATGACATTTCAACAATTTAAAAATATGAAATCATGTTATCACATTAATTTGAATTCAAATCAAAGTAATTGACGTTTAATGATCCTCCATGTAAATCATATTTCAATAATGCAACGTGCATGGATATATAACGCCATATTCATTTCCCTTTAACTTAGAAACACTTTTCACATCGCATGAAATTAAATTTCTCGGTATATATGGGAAACAAGATCTGGCTCACAATTTTATCTTGAATAATTATCGTGCTTGAATGACTATAAAGGGCCAAGAATATATTAGAAGGAGGAACACAGAAGCATTAATGGAGATTAAAGTTGAGATAACGAAGAGAGAGACAATAAAACCTTCCTCTCCAACCCCACATCACCTAAGATGCTTCGACCTCTGCCTTATAGATCAGCTGCAGCCCGCAGCTTACATATCATTGCTTCTTTTCTATTCTAATAACACCGATGATGTCAAATCTGCAGAAATATCCCATACGCTAAAGGCATCATTATCTGAAACTCTCACTCGCTTCTACCCACTTGCTGGTAAAGTCAAAGACAGTGTCTCAATCGAGTGTAACGACGATGGAGCTCATTATCTGGAAGCTCGAGTTAACTGCCGTCTCTCCGACATTCTTGAACAACCCGAACGGAAAATACTGCGCCAATTTCTTCCCAAAGAGATTGAATCCAGTCTGGTGCTGGTTCAAGCTAGCTTCTTTTGCTGTGGAGGAATGGCCATTGGGGTCCGCGTTTCCCGCAGGTTAGCCGATGCAGCCACGACTAGCATGTTCATCCAAGCCTGGGCTGGCACAGCTGTTGGGTCTGGTGAGCTGGATGTGCCGGTACCGGAATTTGGTGTGGCATCTCGCTTACCACCGAGAAGAGAGCTCTCCGCCACGCGCTCGGTGAATGATCAGAAGAGTACTACTGTTACAAGTAGGTACGTGTTTGATGCATCGAAGATTGCTGCTCTCAAGGCTAAAGCCGCCAGTGGTAGCGTTCCGCAGCCCACGCGCGTTGAAGCCGTGTCAGCTCTCATTTGGAAATGTGCAAGGACCGTCTCAAGGCCATCGAAACTGGTCCAAATAGTGAACATCCGCAAAAGGGTAGAACCACCCTTTTCTGAAAATTCATTTGGGAATCTCATGTGTTTGTTTGTGGCGAAAACAGGGGACAGTGAAACAGAGTTGGACGGCTTGGTTATTGAGTTGAGGAAAGGGATAGAAGCCTTTACTGAAAATTATGCATCAAAATTTCAAGGCGACGAGGCCTTTTCAGTGTTTGGTGAGTCTTATAAAGAGATTGATAACCTTTACGCAGAGATGAATCACTTCATTGGGTTCTCCAGTTGGTGCAGATTTCCACTGTATGAGGCTGATTTCGGGTGGGGAAAGCCCACGTGGGTAACTGTGGGTGATTTGGTGCACAAGAATTTTATTGTGATGATGGACACGAGAGATGGCAGCGGAATCGAAGCTTGGGTGACTCTTAGTGAAGAAGATATGGCGTTATTTGAATGTGACGAAGAGCTGCTTGAATTTGCATCCTTGAATCCAAGTGTACTTAAGAATTAAATGTTATAATTTCATTTCATCTTCTCTGGAGGATATATATTTAATCTGCTTGTATGATCCAATTTCCTGCTCTCATAGCATTTTTAAAAAAATGCCCAGTTGAATATATATGTTCTCTTTTACAGTAATACTAGAACTAAAGGCATGCACCTCTGAAATTAATTAGGACGAAGCCGTTGAACAACGCTAATTCCGATTATATTTCCCTCAGTGTAATTATTGTGTTCTCAAATTATATGAGAAATGATCTTTATAGATCTCTTTTCTAAGGTTATTCATTTGTTGACTTACAAAAGAGATACAAAATATATATGTGTAACAAGTCTCCGAATACATTTACCTAATTTTTGTTTAGTTCCGAACTACTACCGCAGAATATTTTAGGCATAAAATGAGAGAGAACTCTTATGAAATCTTTCTGTCTTAACAGGTAAGTAGGTTGCACGAGACCTACTTAAAATGAATCTCATACATAAATCTTTCTCACATATACCACTTAAATTACTAACAATTCAAACAATAAAATTTGTGAAAAAATATCTTTCTAAAGTTGAGTGCTATAACATCACATGGAACTGTATCTTGCACATAAAAAACTCTCACTGAAACAGATCAAGATCCATCAATGTGAGGACCATCAAAGTACATATTATGGAGCCACATGGCAAAGACACGCAACAGAAGAAAATGTTTGCTTTGCTCGATCTCCATTCATGCCTCGTGTTTCTGGGGTTATAGGATTTTCTAATTTTTTTAGAAAAAATTATTCTGATTATTATTTTTGAATTATATATTTCAAATATTATTACCTCAACATTTATCATATACACTATGCTGATGATGTTCAGATTTTAAAATATTTTAACTATTTATTTATTTATTGCAAATCATATTTAATATAAATATTGATACTGAGGTAACAAAATCTAAACAAATTATAGAGAATCTTGATCCAATGTCTCAGACTCTCAAACACTCAAAGCCACATTACATAGACATGCAATTGGAATATGCTTTTATGAATAATAGCTCAATCTCCCACCAAACGAAAAAGACATACAGCATCGTCATGTATGATGTAAAGATAAAATAATTAAGCAATTAATTATATTTGGCACTCTTAATATTTTACAATCTGGAGCGAAATTTAATTAAGTCCCCTAATAATAATAATAACGAAAATATAAGGATGACGATGATGACAACAACAAATATGATACTGATGGTATTTTTATCACAAGACGGCAATAAAATCGTACATTAATTACCAATATAATTATACAAAGAAATCAAGGCGCATGTACAAATAAATTGGATATTGTGTGTGATCATGACAAGATGATTGCTGCTTTTTTTTTTTTTTCTAATTAAGATGATTGCTGCTTATTAACAAATAATTCATATTTCACCAAGGCATGTACATAACGTCAACAATAATTGTTACACCTCCTTTTTGTAGAGGCAGTTCATCCAGCAAAGGTAATATATTATTCAATATGCTCTCTGTGATTATTAAACAAGGACAAAAAAAAAGAAAAGAAAAAAAGGAGGTGGTCAATAATGCTATATAAACAATATTATTTTTCACTACGATAGGGATGACATCATCTCCTTTAATACACATTTTTATATCACTATATGATCAACGAAATCTCTTAGTGAAATGCTACAGTACTTAGTGTCCTAACATGGGCTCCGAGCCTGACCGGCCAATTAGGTCTGCTGAGTTATTTAATTAGGCTCCAACAAATGGTTGCTCTTGGATTTTAACATGCATGATATTAGACACAGGGGTTATACATTCAAATTTTGTCTTTCATAATTTTACTTCATTTTAGTTAAATAATATTTCACATGTAAATTAGACCTCATTTGTTAAGTAGGAATTTAAACTTACACGTAAGAGAGAGTGTTAAAATATTAATTAAATTATTAAATTCATACATTTTTATTCAAAAAAAAAAAAAAACATTGAATAAATAACTGATCATTGGATTTTATAAGAAGTAATTAGGGCTATTTGATATATATTCAAAAGTTTCCAACTCATAAGTAAGCAATTATGAAAATTTTCATTTTATATTTAGAAATGAACAAATTTTTGTTAATTTGTTTCTGCTGATAGTTTAGTGAAGTCTTTATTTTATTCAATACTTCCAACACTACACATTTATCCGTACAAACAATTTATTTATTTAATTGTGGTTTTGTGAGTCACGATCTTATCTTCCTGGGGCGTTGAAACCCCACTTATTTTTAAAACAATTACCGTACATGAATGATTATAAAAGACTAACAATTAATATTTAGATGAACCCCATTGAAGGAACACCAGAGAGCTGGGCAGCCCACCATAAATATATTTGTCGACCTCCTTGCATTGCATGAACACAAAAGCGATGGAGATTAAAGTAGAGATAATCAAAAGAGAGACAATAAAACCTTCGACTCCAACTCCCCATCACCTTAGATGCTTCGACCTCTGCCTTATAGATCAGCTGCAGCCTGAGTCTTACACATCCTTGGTTCTATTCTACTCAAATACCACCGACTCTTCTCCTCTTCCCCATGCCAAAAGATCCCAAAGGCTAAAGGCATCATTGTCTGAAACTCTCACTCGTTTCTACCCACTAGCCGGAAAAATCAAAGATCATGTCTCCATCGAGTGTACCGACGACGGAGCTGATTTTTTCGAAGCTCGAGTAAATTGCCGTCTCTCCGACATTCTTCAACAACCTGAACAGAAAATTGTCCGCCGGTTTCTCCCTAAAGAAATCCAATCCCGGCAAGGCACGGCGAAACTGGTGGTAGTTCAAGCTACCCTCTTTGAATGTGGAGGAATGGCTCTTGGGGTTTGCATTTGCCACAGGTTAGCCGATGCATCCACGACTAGTATGTTCATCCACGGCTGGGCTTGCACGGCTCTTGGGTCCGGCGAGTCGGCGCCACCGGAATTCGGTGCAGCATCTCGCTTACCACATAGAAGAGAGTTCACCCCCACGCCGCCGGCCACGCACTTGGTGGCTGAGAAGAGCGCTACAAGGAGGTACGTGTTTGATGCATCGAAGATTACTGCTCTCAAGGCTAAAGCCGCCAGCGCTACCGTTCAGAAACCCACGCGCGTTGAAGCCGTGTCGGCGCTCATTTGGAGATGTGCAACGGCCTTCTCAATATCAAAATATGGGTCTCTAAAGCCATCGAAGCTGATCCAAATGATTAACATCCGCAAAAGGCTTGTACCGCCCTCGCCTGAAAATTGTTTTGGGAATCTCGTGTGGAAGTTTGAGGTACAAACAGGCGACTGCAGTGACATGGAGTTGCACAGCTTGGTTGGTGAGCTAAGGAAAGGGATAGAAGGTTTTTCTGAAAATTATGCAACGAAATTTCAAGGGGATGAGGCATTTTCAGTGGTTTCTGAGGCTTATAAAGAGATTGATAAGCTTTACACAACGGAGGTTATGCAGTTCTTTTGTTTTTCGAGTTGGTGCAGATATCCATTTTATGAAACTGATTTTGGGTGGGGAAAGCCGACATGGGTGACTGTTGCTAATATGTCGACCAAGAATGTTATTGTGATGATGGATACGAGAGATGGCAGCGGAATAGAAGCTTGGGTGTGTCTTAGTGAAGAGGATATGGCGTTATTTGAACGTGACAGCGAGCTGCTTGAATTTGCATCCTTGAATCCAACCGTTAAGAATTAAATCATAATTTCATTTTCATGCTATGGATTATGATCCAAATTTCTGTTCTAGGAGTACTTTGAAATATTGAAAGTTTAATTTTAAGAATGAAATTATCTACTTATTTAACTTCGTTTATCATTTTTATTTTTGATTCAGGTAGGGACAATTCAAAAACAGTATTGCTTTAATTATTAAAATAATGACATTCATAAATTAGCTTTCTGCTAGCTATATGGATTCGGCAACCTTAATTACAACCTCCGTCAAAAATTCATTGGAGAGATTTCTTATATCTCACTTTTCTTTTGTATTTCTTTAATTTTGTTCTTTTCGTCAAGGAAAATCAAGCCTCGGATCGAATTCTTCATTCTCAAGCTCAAATGCATGTGAGCATAGATCCCCATATATGCATCAAACATGGCAGCAGGCAAGCCTTTGCTAGCTAATGTGAAGCACATTTTATTTAACTCAACTCAATTTTTTTAAAGTCAACTTTCTTTTTTTTTAACTATTTTTTTTTTTCAATTTAACTCAAAAAATAATATAAAAAATAAAAACAATAAAAAACAGTTAAACCTAGGGGTGGTGGCTAGACCACCTCCAGGTGTCTCGGGGTGGCCGAGCCACCCGCCCCAAAAAATTGCTCGGATGTGGCCGAGCCACCCAAAAATAGTAGTTGGGAGTGGTGGTGTCTAGGGATGGCTGAGCCTCACCTACTCCTAAAAATTGTTCGGGGGTGGTTTAATCATCTTATCTGATTCATGGGTGACTTGGCCACCCAAATAACGGTTGAGGATGGCTTGGCCACCCTTAGGGGTGGTTTTCGAACCACCCCATTTTTTTTTTCTTCACTTGTATTTTTTTATTTATTATATTTAGAATTTAAATACAATTATCTATTTATTTCTTATTTTACTTTTTTCAAATCTATTTACCTTTTCAAACATCTTTTCTAAACTATTTAAACATAATTTTAATAAAAATGGATTGATGTGATATAAAGTAAAAATAAATTTTAAATTTTATGTGGGAGATAAGTAAAAAAAGTTGTTTGATAATAATTTTGAAAATATATTGACTTTTCTTTTAAAAGAAGCGAAAATAAGATAAATTAATGTGACTTTTAAAATCTTTATTAAATTTGTGATAGATCATTATTAATTTTTAACTCATTAATAATTTTAAAAATTATATTAATTTTATGATTGGCATATTTCATTAGTAGGTAGCTCCCTAAATAAAGCTAGCTGAGTTAATTATGGGGCTCCTATAACACTGGCATGTACGTGCAAATAAACAATCTTATTGCATCGAAAACAATATTATCCTTTTATTAACCAACTAGTGACCCAACAACTCTGATCACCTTGAGAAATACAACAAAAAAAAATAGAAAAAAAAAAAGGGATGAATCGACGGTCGAGTACTTGATGGACATAAAACAGGAACGGAAATGCTATCTTTTAGACCCATTATTAATTCTTCAGGATTGAGAAAAAAATGTGACGAACTCCTCGTCACTCTCAAATTTAGCCATGTCTTCCTTCTTCAAGCTAATATAAGCTTCAATTCCATCACCCGACGGGGTATCTACGAAAAAAACCAAGTTCTTGAAAGTCAGGGCAGGCGAGCCAAACCATGTAGGCTTTCCCCATCCAAAATCAGCTTCATACAGAGGAAACCTACACAAACTAGTGAAACTGAATGTAACCACCTCTCCCCTCATGAATTTTGCAGCATGTTCCCTCATGAAATCCAGGAGTTGGTTACCCTGCTGGAGGTTCTTCACATAATCTGCGTCGATTTTCTTTATTTTCTCTCTTACCTGGCGCACGAGGCCATGATCCTCTTCCCCACTGTTCAAGGACGGAACTGTTATGGCAACGGAAAAAAGATTTCCGAAAGAAGATTGTGGTTGTGGCGGCTCAAATCTCGGCCGTAGGTTCACTGCATGATGCACACTGTAGATCTTCTCCGGTCCTGATTCATCCTTAGTGGCGGCCACAAAGCGGTTCCATATGAAAGCTGATAAGGCCTCAACGCGCGACGGCGGTTTCTGGCCTTTTAGGCCTTCGCTGTCAGCATATTTTTGTTTGAGAGCCTCTATCTTCGACGCATCAAACACATACATGTTTGTTATGATATTATCCTTTGTGATACCAATGCCGGGAGCAAACGGCCCAGATATATTCTTTGGCGGGAAGAGCGTGGCTGCCATAAATTGCGGAGACACAACTTCCTTGTCTCCGCATGAATTGGCTGCCCAGTAATTAACGAACACGAAGTACGACAACGCATCTGCAATCTTATGAGAGATGCATGCGCCAACGGCAATTCCGCCGCATTCAAACACGTTGAGTTGGGCGCCAAAGGGGATTTCAGTGTGAGCGTCCAGTTCAAACGGGACTAGCTTGTTGAGTTCGCCGGGGACTGGATTCTGGATGACGTCAGAAAGTCGGCAGTTGACTCGAGCTACCAAGAAAGGGATGCCCTCGTCGTTGCAGTCGATGGAAGAGTTGTCTTTGATGCGTCCGGCAAGAGGGTAGTAATGGGTTAAGACGTCGGAAAGGGATTTCTTAAGGCGGTCGGAAATGTCGTCGACGTTGAATTTGGAGTCGCCGTTGGAGGCATAGAAGAGGGCCAATGGATTGTAGACAGGTGGAGACATTTGATCGTTGAAGGAGAGTTGGTAATGGTGAAGGTCTTCATGGGTTGGAGAAGATGGTTTAACAATCTCTTCGGAGATCACTTCAACGCTCAATGTTGCCATAACGTACGTACACCAATGTACGTGCTTCTAATTTTTGATTTGTGTGATTAGTGGTTTCTTTTGGTATGCATGTGAAACTGGACTTATATAGATCGAGTTTGCCGGCCCTTAATTAATTGGAACAGATTATATAAAGAGAAAACAAAACAAAATAAAATAAAGCATGACCTTACACGTTCCAGCTCGTAGGGGTACGGGAAAAATGTGCTTTATATTAATGCTTGCAAGTAGTTGCTTTGTAATGCTTTCAAGTTATTGTATCAAGTTATAGGTCTGACTTTTAATTGGCCACATAAAATATCAGGGTTTCCACACTGAACACTTTGAGCGCATCCTACGGCATCTGCGCATCCTACGGCATCTGCACTTTCAGCCATTTTTTTTTAAAAAAAAATTTATAAACATGAATATTTTCATTCTTTCTGTTATATAAATCTTAAGGGGGTGTGATTCAAAAGGAACTTATACATCGATCATACAAGCATTACAAATTTTGGTAGTTAATTTGGGGATACATTGAAAAAAGAGAAGTAATTCAGGGCAAGTGAAGTTTCTCCTCAAGTTAAAAAAAATCAATTTTAGTACTGCTTTGACGATAAATATTCCTTATGCAATATTATATTATGAAGACTTCCTTGGTTGCCAGATGATGTAGCTGCGGCTCAGATATATATAACTACCCTAAGTATCCATAACATATTCTTGAATTCTTTTTTTTTTTTTTGTAAGTAGTTTTATTCTAAAACTAATTATTCAAAAAAAGTTAGTGAAAAGATATATATATATATATTAAGATGTTTCAATTCGTAGGAGTTGAGCTGTCTTCTTCATAATATGTGTTAAGAACTGATATATATAGTTCTCCCCCACTAGTTTCGTGAAGGTCATATTCTGACGGATCCATTAATTATAGCAAACTATATATATATACATGCTTACTATGATAAGACTAATCCTCATTCTTTTTTAAATTAAAAATAAAAAATAAAAACAAAAACAACAACAACAACAACAACAAAGCTCTCCCAGCACGTGTTTAGGTGTGGCTTCTGTTCCAGGAGATCATCCATCATAGATAGAATCGCTTGCAAAGGAATATATAGACTAAAAAAAATATTCAAATAAAAGATTTCCCGACACTTCCCGCTCTTGGGATTTCGCCAACAATAAAACAAAAAAAGGATTTTATTGATACACGCGGGGAGAGGATAAACTGTGCTCATCATATATATATATATATTAATATATATATATAATATATTGAAAAGAACACATAATGTACACATGGGATGATTATATATACAAGAGGTGAGAGATATGTTTCCAGAATTAGAGAAAAGCATATCGCACTAAATGTGGAAAAATAATATATATATTTCTTATAATTGACTTGTCTTGTATAACCTGATTGATTCCTTTTAATGATGATTCGGGCTCGTTTGGGTATTAAATTTTATTTGATTTTTTGTTGACTTTACAGATATTGAGAATTTTTTTTTTTTTGAATTATGTTTGAATGATTTAAAAAAAATATTGAGTAGGTGAATATATTTGAAAAAAATATAATAAATAATAAAATATAATATATAATTCTTAAAATATTAAAAAAAAAAAAAAAAACTGTCAACCACCCCAGGGGGGTGGCCGAACCACTCCCCAGGGGGTGGATCGACCACCTGAAATTGCTTCGGGGTGGCTCGACCACCTCCAGGGGATGGATCGGCCACCCCTGAAACGTTTGGGGGTGGCTCGACTACCCCCGAATCAAACGGGGTGGCCTAGTCACCCCCGAAATTGCTTCGGGTGGCTCGGCCATTCCCCAGGGAGTAGATCAACCACCCCTGAAACATTTGGAGGTGGCTCGGCCACTCCCAAAACTTTTCGGGGGTGGCTGAACCACCCCCTGGGGGTCACTAATTCCTTTTTCCTGAATTTGAATAAAAAATTAAATAAATTAAATAAATTAAATAAAAACATGGTAATAAAATTCAGACAATTAATATGCATGTAAATTAACATCCTTATATGGATGTAGTCTGGCTTTTGAAATCTGACGAGTTCAATACGGTGAAGAGCGAAAATCAATCATTTGATGAATCTCAAAACATGGTTTCATAAATAATCTAAATATATATAATAGGCCTTGTAAAATACATATAGTGACTTCCACGTTAAACGCAGAATATCTTTTTTTGCGCGTCAACACTCATTTCTTTATAATTATTAGGACAACTGGACAAATATCATGCATGCCTCAAATTTATTTGCTGTGGGTTTTTTTTATTTATTTTTTTTAATTGAATGAAGAAAAAGGGTTACAGGGGAAGATTTGCTGTGGGTCTTGATTCTATATCTATTAATCTATATGTATTTCTTCATGTCAAACAATTAAGTTTACTACGTTGACCCGATCGAAGATTCTAAAACTCCCAGCAATCAATATGCATGTTGTAATAAAATAAACCAATTAATAATAATGTAAACTTGTTTGTTAATTTACAGAAGAGTCAGAATTCTTCATTTTGAAGAAGAATGAAGAATTCTGACCTAGCATCGATCGTAACGGATCCGGCTTATATGCGGTAGATTATCTGCGGTACTTCAAACCAAAGGCTGAGATCCAGCCTTTGGTTTTTTTAACCCAAAAAGGACAGCTGTAACCAAGCTTTTGCATATGCCGTTTCCTTCCGTCAAATAAAACAGAGAATGAAAGTTTCTTTTTGTTTTTTTTTTTTCCCTCAAAACTCTCTCCCTGCTACACGGTTTTCTTTCTTCTGCTAGGCAAAGTCTTCATTCTTCTGCTCTTTGCTTAGAAAACAAAAGTTTTCAAGTCCTTCTGGAGTCCTTGACACACATAGGCGGTTCGGAAGAAAAGAAAGCGATGTCTTTTTTTTTTTTGGTTGAATAGAGTGATGTCTTTACACCATGACAATCTTTGTAGCAAGTGATGGCTTTACGCTCGGATTTACAGCAGAGACTCAAAGAAGAAGTCACGTTTGTCACTGAAAACAAGCGGTGTGAGATATTCAGACTTCAAGGCAAAAATCGCGTGAACAGTAATTGTTACGTTTAGTTTTGTGAATTTTCCGTAAGCTGGGATTTATCCTTAACACCTAAGACGGCTTCTTGACTTAGCCGTTGCTCCTTGATTCACTACATCAGCCAAGATATAATTCTCATTATCTGTTGCATCTGTAGCCTGATTAGCGGCAGCTGCAGGGAGGAGTTTAGTACTCTGTTTTGTACCTGCTGATTGTGCATTATCATTGACTTGATTTACAGGAAGTAATTGAGAGTGATGGTGGTAAGAACAACAAAAAGAAAGAGGTCGAGAAAGAGAGCCTTGCCGAAGTTTTCAAGTCCAAGTTCGTTTGTCCA
>FXXK01001538.1:26874-44149 GCA_900184695.1 Betula pendula | reverse complement strand
TACCTGCTGATTGTGCATTATCATTGACTTGATTTACAGGAAGTAATTGAGAGTGATGGTGGTAAGAACAACAAAAAGAAAGAGGTCGAGAAAGAGAGCCTTGCCGAAGTTTTCAAGTCCAAGTTCGTTTGTCCAGTGAGGGCTTCAAGTCCAAGTCCAAGGCATTTTGCTTCTCGTCGGGTATTTGTTTTTGAAAGAAAAAAAAAAAAAAAGGGGGTGCTGGAATGACAAAAAAAAAAGGTTTGATGCGTTTTAGGATTTTTGTTTTCTAAGCAAAGAGCAGAAGAATGAAGACTTTGCCTAGCAGAGGAAAGAAGACTGCGTAGCAGAGAGAGAGAGTTTGAGGAAAAAAAAAAAAAGATACTTTCCTTCTCTGTTTTGTTTGACGGAAGGAAACGGCATATGCAAAGGTTGGGTTACAGCTGTCTGTTTTGGGTTAAAAAAAGCAAAGGCTGAATCTCAGCCACTGGTTTGAAGTACCGCAGATATGCGGTAGTTTATACTACCGCATATAAGCCGATCCGATCGTAACAATTTAATTGATGAACTAGTGTGATTTCATCCCAAGGAAAAATTCATAATTTATTGCACTTCAACAAAGAAATCACAAATAAAAGGAAGCCTTTAGACCCTTAACACTTGAACCATAATTAAAAAAAAAATAATGATTAACTACATGCATTAATTTACTTTCTCTAAATAACTACCATCATTTTTGTAATGTCTCTCAATGTCTTAATTTTTGTAATGTCTCTCATAATCTACAATTGAAGTTGAAACGTCCCCTTCTTTAACCCAAAATGTTAAAAATATTCTTCATACAATAAAAAAATACTTTTATTTTTTTTTTTAAAAAAAATTTGTCTTATATATGTAGAGTATTGTTGTTCTTTTGGATCGCAAAACATTGACATTAATGCAATCTCAATGTGGTAAATTGGGAGAATATTACTGCAATTGAAATATGAAAGGACATTGCAAAAAAAAATGATAATTTCCTTTTTATACAAATTTTTTTTTTTTCAAATTAAAAAAAAATGAAAAAGAATGATTAATGGTAGAGGGAGTAAATATAGTAAAAAAAAAAAAAAGAAGAAGAAAAAAAGGAAAAAGAAAATCCACCAGGACATCCCATTTGGCCAGGGACTAAACCTACTAACTTTTTAGCTTCCGGCGGAGTTGGTGAAACAAATCCTGATTATCAAAGATATTGACTTTTTATTCTTTTTTTTTTTTTTAATTAATTATTTTTTATTCATCGAAGATATTGACTTGAATTGCCAGAACCAAGACTCCTACATTATCCAGCTCATACGGAAGTAATCTGTTGAGTTGGGCTGGATCAGGTTGCCAAATAACTTCGGGTATTTGGCACGTGGAGCTTGGGCTTCCACACAGTGGACTGGGCGCCCTCGTCGTTGCACTCAATAAAGGAATTGTCTCTTATAACCCGGCGGGCGAGTGGATAAAATCTTTGTCAAGATTTCAAACAAAGAGAAATGGTACTCAATATTTCAAATGGATAATATCCATTTGCCTTTTTTTTTAAAAAAAAAAAAAAAAATTATTTATTATTTTTTTTTAAAAAAAAAAAAAAAAAAAAAAAAAATGTGAAGTGCATTTTTAAGCGATTTGCTTTAGGGTAACCCTTTTTAGAGTTGTTCTCTGTTATTTAATATACTCAATATTGCATTATATTGATCAGACCATTATACGTGCATGGCCTGTCATGGGTAGCTTGTAAGTTTCAGCATAATCTATTTTTCTTATAAAAGCGGATAAAAAGTAAACTAATGACAACCCAGCATGTGTCCTCCCACAAAATACAATTAGCCCTCTGATCCCAAATTCAAAGATATAATATTAAATTATATGAATTAAGATCTTAAATAATATAAATATATAACCCTGGCCTTAAACTCAAGTGTCACTTCATCTTATAATAACATGCATGTTATGATGTTCATAGAATTAAGTCCATTAATTTTATGCATTATGATGTTCATACTTCATACAATTAAGCAACATTATCTCAAAATAACTTGTTAAGGGCCGTGTTACCTAATTATTGCCAAACGTAATCTAATACTTCCTAATGTGTCTGTAGTACCGTCATTTTCATATCTAGCTAGATCTGCTTCTTATAATTAGAGGCTGTCTTGTAGTGTAAGAAAATTGGAAATTTTGAATCTTTCTCCCTATACTTACATTATGAAATTGTACAAATATTCAGTGTATTAATTAAGGCAATTCATGATATTCGGTCTCTTCCCAAAATCACAAGAGTCAAGACCACATCTATCACTCAAGACACTTTCCATATAATGAGGAGAGCTCAACAAGGAAAGATCAGGCCAAAGAAGATTGCGTAACGTGCAACCATATGCAGAGAAGGCAATTTGCGAGAATCACTACAACCAAAAAAGACATGGAATTCCGTAAGGAAATTAGTCAATATATCACAAGAAATGACAACCATTTTTGTAATTAATGATTCCACAATTTGTGGAATCACCATGCATGTAAAAGTCACAAATGACTCTAGCTTGTATATATTTCGGTGTAAGGTTAGGTATCGGTTAATTCGGTGTTGGTAGAGCCTATTTCGACTACCGAACCGAAATTTTTGATTAATTCGATTAAGCGGTTAATTATCGATCGGTTAAACGGTTAATTATCGGTCGAGACTGTGTTGAGAGAGAGAGACCGTGACTCCGTGGGAGACTCTGAAATTGAGAGAAATGCTATGATCCGTGACTATGAGAGACTGAGATAGAGAGTTTAGAGTCTTTAGACCTGCTGGTGCGTGTTGGACGGCTTGGACCTGCTGGTGCATGCTAAAGTTAGACCTGCTGGTGCGACGTGATGAAATGAGAAGATTGAGACTCTGAGACAATGAGTACCCGGGTATAACCGTGTAGGGTTAGGGTTACAAAAGGTGAAAAAAAAAATTAAAAAGAGTCAAAACGGTGGTGTTTTGATTCAAAAAAAAATTATAAACTTTCAAAGCGATATTGTTTTGGTTAAAAAAATTTTAAAAATATATATGTGAGTTTGGTTAATTCGGTTAACCGATAAAATAAAATTTATACCAATTAATCGATTTAACTGAATTTCGGTATAGATTTTTATACCGATTACTGAATCGATAACAATCGATTACAGTTTGATGACGGTTGACAAGCGATTGGCAGACAGTCGATAGATGGTTAATAATTAATTTGTTTACCTCTATTTTGGTGTATAGTATATTATTGGTTAAACCGTTGAGTGAGAGACTTTCTAATCACACAGAATATTGTGTTCTTATGCCGTGTGAATCAGAACAAGAAACTTCAAGAATTGCATGGTAGTTATCATGAATAAACTTAAAAAAAAAAAAAATTGACACTTTCCAATTTCACATAATGATATTCATTCTCTTCCTCCTTTTTCTGCATAGCTCCAACTTATGTTTGGTGATCTTTTGAAGATTCAAATGCCTACGGGTTGTCTTGTCCTGGTATTATATAGGGCCTAGATCTGTAGCTAGCTGTCGCACCCATTCGAATTATTTTATGTATTTATCCATAGAGATAGATATTCCAAATCTATTCATTGCTTGTAAACAAGGAAAAGGAAGTGCAGCCCGTGATTATTTAGACTCACCTGTGGAGTATTTTTATGCCAATATTCTATTTGACTTATCTATAGTACGTGCTTAATGAAGTCGGAAAATGCAGTTGACTTGAGGACCCTACAAACAGAGTCGTGCTACACGCATGTTTTAGACTCACGTGTAGCGTTCATTTTTAATAAAATTTGTTTTTTTTTTTTCATTATTTGAAAATATTTACACTTGTGAGGATTTTTTAACGTTGGACATCTGTTTAGACAGACATTCAATTTTATCCTTACAAAAAATATGTCGATTAATGTTGTTTAGATAACGACACTTGTAGCCCCATAAATGACATAAAATTTGTTGTGTCTTTTATATTACATTGCTTGTTCAATGGTGTTAAACATGGGGTTGAAAAATTGAATTTATGTAATTAAGTTGCAAGTGAACTGACACAAATCTGTGTCCTTTAAGAGTAAATGACATAAAAACTTGAACGTCGTTTAAGGTAGACGACATAGAAAATTTATGTCGTTTGAACTGTAAATGTCATAGCTCTATATAGCCATGGCTTCCCTTGTTTAAAGATACGATATTACCTGATCACTAGCTACCAGTTCGTGTCAAGAAATCAATATCAGCTTGAAGAGGGGTTAATTTGCTGTAACTCTTGGAGTCCAACCACAATACAATTTCAATCCCACAAGCAAAGTTTCTATACCTTAAGACAAAATAGTTACCAATACTGAGTAATAAAAAGAAATTCTTGGGCATATTTGTTAATCTGTTTTGAGGAGTAGTATTTTTATGTTTTTTAGAGTGTCTCGCATCTTGAGTTAACTCAGTGTTTGAATTTTGTTTGAAAAAGTATTGTTTGCTAATGTTTTTGTTTTACTAAGAAAAAACAAAAATTTTAACGAACATGATAGCAAAAATTTACATTTTAAGACAATATTATTTGACAGAAACAACACAATACTAGTAAACTAAAAGCTAGCCATACTCTAAAACGCAGACTTCACGTTCGGCCGCGGGATCGGTGAAACATACGCGAGGAGCTCCTCATCGCATTCAAATTTAGCCATGTCTTCCTCTTTCAGGTTAATCCATGCTTCGATTCCATTTCCGCACTTGGTGTCAAAGAAAGTAACTAGATTCTTGAACGTCAATTTTGTCGAACCAACCCACATCGGCTTCCCCCACCCAAAATCAGCATCATATATGGGAAATCTGCACAAGCTAGTGAAGCTAAACGAGACCATCTCTCCTTTCGTGATTTGCGCGATGCGCTTTTTGATAAAATTCAAGTGCCAATCACTGTCTTGAAGCTTCTTCACGTAATCCGCGTTCACTTTACTTATCGAATCCCGTACTTGTTTAACGATGCCACGACAACCATCATCAGTCTCCATGGATGGTATTGATGAGATTGCTATTCGACTTATATTTCCAAAATAGTTCTCCGAAAGAGGCGGGTCCATCCTAGTGCGTAGATTAACAGCATGGAGAATGGTGTAGATCTTGCCATCTGGGTCGGATTTCGATTGAGTAGCAGCCATGAAGCGGCACCATATGAAAGCTGATAAGGCCTCGACGCGAGTGGGGCTTGTGTAATTATCAGTATATTTGGCTCTAAGAGCTGCGATTGTAGAGGCATCGAAGAGAAACCTCTTAGCCACAATATTGTTTTCCTTCAAAATCCCAGTTGTCGGTTCAAAGCCCGTCAAATTCATCGGTGGGAAGAGTGTGGCCGAATCGAATCGAGGGGTCACGATATCTCTAATATCGCCGCGAGCAATGGCGGCCCAACTGTTGAAAAACATGAAGAATGACAAGGCATCCCCGACCTTGTGGGACATGCCAAGACCGACAGCAATCCCACCGCAGGTGAAGAAGGTGGTTTGGACGACAAGAGGTAATTCATTGACATCGTCAAGTGCAAATGGGAGAAATTTGTTGATCTCAGCAGGGATTGGATCGTGAAGAAATTCAACAAGTCGGCATTTGACTTCGGCTTCCACATAGTGGACGCCCTCGTCATTGCAATCAATATAAAGATTATCCTTGACCCGTCCTGCTAGTGGATAGAATCGGGTTAAGGCATCGGACAAGGATTTCTTAAGCAGGTTGCTTTGCTCTAAGTGGGTCAGATTATTGCAACCTTCTTTTGGGAAGAAGAGAACAGAGGGCATGAAAACGAGGGGTGATATTTGATCGAGAAAGGAGAGCTGGCAATGGCGAAGATGGTGTGGGGTTGGAGAACTGGGTGTGATGATCTCTTTGGAGATAATTTCGATGTCAACCTTCATTCTTTTCTCACAAATTCTTAATATTACGCTAAAGACATGCAAAGGTTTATCTCGATCTACTTACTGCTGAAAAATGGTTCTTGATGATGATGGAGAGCCACATCGCTTGGAGATTTATATATAGATCTGGTGTTGAAAGAAAACCTACTGTTGTGTCATGTGTGTTTTTTCTTTTTTTCTTTTTTTAAGATTTGCTTGCCTGGCCTCCACTCTTTTTTTTTTAACAAATCATGGGAAGTTGGGAATTCAAAGATGCCTTTTTCTGGGCTTATTTAAAGGTGGGTTTCATTTGATTAAAAAAATACAAAAATATGCTAATTAATCCCTTAAATATTTTTAGTTAATGCAAAAACATTTTGCGTATATTATTTATAAAATGAAGTTGATTAAAAAGAAAAAATAGTAAAATGATGTGATTCTTGTTTTCTGACTATTATAAGCGATTTTTCTGACGTTTGATGTGATTCTTGTTTTCTGACCTTTTATTACTTGTAAAATGATGTCGTAGATAATTAAGTTTGAATTTATTCATTGAAAACAAAGTTTGGCTTTTACTTCATATACCGGATTTTAGTCCTTCACTTGTCCGATTAGGATTCTTTATATTTTTAAAGAAATTATAGATTTTTAAATTATATTATTTTAAGTTATTTTTTATTCTAAATTTTTTTTTTAAAAAAAAATCATTTATTAAAAAATATGGTATGTTACTAATAAAAATTAAATATATTTTTATTTTTTTATCAAATTCTTACTTTTTATTTTGTAAAAAAAAATTAATCCAAAAACTGCTGAAAAATGGCTCTTGATATTGGCAAATGATGATGGAGAGCCATTTATATATCCATGGCCTGGAGACCGTGGCGGAGCCAGACTTTTAGTTGAGAGGGGACAAGATTTAAAAATAAAGTTAAATAAAATTTGACTAAAAATATTAAAAAAAACATAACTAAAGAAATAAATAAACAATTTAACAAAATTAAATAATTGTTCAAAACATATAAGTGTAATTTACAATTTATTTTGCACGCCTAGTGTTAATTTATTTAGTTGTCCTTGACAAGTCTTCATATTTTTATTATTTAAAAATAAATCAATATAAAAATTTGATTGCATGCTTAAAACTTTTCAAAAAAAAATTGAAAAAAATGGCTAACTTTTTGCTCGTTCTGTTCTTTGCTGGTTTTTCAATGTACACAATATACCTTTACAAAAAAAGGCAAAGCATTAATTTGAATATTGTTGATAAGCTTGAAAAAGAGAAATTTTGCTGACCGTGAAAAAATAATGGAAATTCGAAGTATAATTGTTGTTTAAATTATAAATTTGAACGCAGTACATCGTTAAATATAGTAGGTTTTTAACTTCTTATATCAGCATTAAACAATTTTTTTTTTAAGAAGGCTTTAAACACTTAAAAACTTGTGTGTGTGTATATATATATATATATATTGTAAGGATTTAAAAAAAAAAAAACTTTTATATCAAAAATGCAGGTGACTTTAGTCTCATAAACTAAAACACCCATTGGTTATATGAGACCTTGAGACTTAAAATCATCTTATTCATCTCCATGCTTTCACGGATTCCAAGAAAGGCCAACCTCAAAATTGACTTGTGGCTAAAACCCAATGAATTTCACGGTCCTACTCTCACTTTTACCATTACGGTAAAATGCTCTCTTTCGCAACCCATGGACTTAACGGCCCAGCTCTCATCGTTTTCTTTCAAATACATCATTTTAGTATTTATTTGATGTCAGCATATTAAATGCTTCCATTAAACGCAACGTTTTAACTAAGAGCATTTGGAGGAGTCTTCTTCGTTTAAACCTAAATCTCTTAAAATTTTGAAATAGAAACAGTGAAATAAAAATGTTTGTGTGTGGCGTGAGTTTGTGACGGTTGTCTTCCTTGATGCCCCTGACGAAAGTGACTGAGGGTGGGCAAATCAGGACATCTGAGAAACCTTCTACAGGGTTGAAGAAAACTTTTACGGATTGAGGGGAGGCATTTTGATCTCTCTCGACCCCCCCTCCTCCCGCCCCTGCCTGGGAGATTCTATATATAGATTAGGTGTTGATGGATGGAAGAAAGTTATAAAAGAACAACCTAAAAATAACGTTAATATAAGAATCTAAATTTTTTTAAAAAATTAGGGTTAAATACAATTTTACCCTTCTAAAGTATATTTATTTTTGTAATTCAGCCACCAAAGTTTAAAAGTAACAATGTACCCCCTCAAAGTTCTAAAAATTTTCAATATCGCCCACTCGTCACTCTTAGCCGTCTTCACTAACGGAATTAAAGACATTTTGGTCTTTTTCCAATATATATATATATATTTAAAAAAATAATAAATTAGAAAAAAAAAAATGAAATTTGAGGTGGCCGTAGCCACCCCATTGGCTATTTAGGGAGTGGCCGAAACCACCCCCAAAGGGTTTGGGGGTGGCTCGGCCACCCCGATTTGCCAAGGGGGTGGTCGAACCAACCCTATCTGACCGGAATGGGGGTGGCTGAACCACATCCATGGGCCATGGGGGTGGTTCGGGCCACCCCAATTTTTTTTTTTTTTTTTTTTTTTTAATTTGATCAGGACATTTTAGTCATTTTTACGCCCTCAAAACCCCCCACATGCCACGCACGTAATCTAAATCCATAAAAAATGACGGAAAAAAGTGACGAAGTAGCGACGTTAAAATTTTTTGAATTTTGAGGGATACATTATTACTTTTTAACTTTAGTGGCCGAATTATAAAAGTGAATATACTTTGGGGATTAAAATAATATTTAACCCATTAATAAAAAAATCTTTATTCCCGATTGTCGCGCACCAGATCCAAATCTCCAAGTTAAATATGCAAATCCGCTTTGCGCGGGGTTTGACTAGGAAGTTTGGCCTAATGGAGTTATGCCACCATCAACAGAATGTAATACTTAGGGCATGTTTGGGTAACTAATTTAATTTGATTTAACTCAATTCTTCTCAATTTTTCACAAAAGTCAACAATCTTCAACAACTCAAATTTTTTCAACTCAACTCAAATTTATTCTAACCAACTCAAAAAATAATATAAAAGTTAGTATAAAAATTATTTTTTATTTTTTTTAAAAAAAAACTGAAAAAGGAAAAAAATTTGAGGGGTGGCTGGACCACCCCAGGGGGTGGTCCGGCCACCTCCGGCAGTGGTCCGGCCAACTCCGGCGGTGGTCCAGCCACCACCGGCGGTATTCCGGCGCACCTCCGACGGTGGTTCGACCAACCTCCTCCGGTGGTCTGGCCACCTACGGCGGTTGTCCGGTCACCACCGGGGTGGTCCGCCACAGGAGGTGGTTCGGCCCAACTCTGCCGGTGGTCGGCCACCCCTAGGGTGGTTCCAGCTTTTTTTTTTTTTTAAAAAAAAAATATTTTAATATTAAAATATAATATTTTATTATTTTTTTCAAATATAATCACTTTACTCAAATAATTTTTTTAAACTATCCAAACATAATTTTAAAACCCATTTTTTCTCGATATCTGTGAAGTCAAAATAATCAAATAAAATCAAATTAAATTTGACACCCAAACGAGCCTTAATAATTTAAACATGCATCCACGATAATTTTAACTATTATAATTTATAGATACGTGAATATTTTTTAATAGATTTAATTTTATATAGTACTTTTAAATGTAAATGTGATCTATTTTTATTGATAATTGCATGAGTACTAAAAGGCGAGAAAATTATGAAGGATGTTCTCTTTTTCCCAAATTACAAATCATCAGGCCAAATTTTTAATAGAAGAGTTGATTTTTTTTTGTTTTTTAAGAAGAGTTGATTTGTTATAATACATGTGATGTGTAGAGCTAAATTGACATTCATGTTAGAGCATTTTTATTTGGCTCTTAAAATCAATTTTTTCTATTTTAGAAAGTTACTTTTTTTAAACACCTACATCTGGTCCCTACTTTAAAGATCCACTTTGACTTTTTTAATTTAAATATTATATTTTTTAAAAAGGAAAAACAAATAAAATTAAAAAAAATTAAAAATAGGAAAAAAAAACTAATATTTTATTATAAAAAAAAAGAGTAGGGAGTGAACAATAAAATAGTTAAAAATTCATTTTGGCTCTCTACTATAAGAATATCCTTACAATAAATAGTCGGATGAGAATGCTCTTATAATCTATCGGTCATATTTGTGTTTTTTTTTTCCCAATTAAATTTTCATGTTGATCAAATATTATTCTACATAACAAGCTAGCACACCTTGAAAACTTTGGTTGTAAGTTATGGAACGAACGAATGATATATATATATAGTATATTATATATTATATATATATACTATATATATATTATATATATATATATATTAGTAATATATATTTGCGCCCATCGTTATAATTCTATTTGAACATTCCGACCCTTTCGATTTTGTCTTTGTTCAATTCAATTATCTGAGGGTTAATTATGAAATCTACTCAAACATCTTACTTCAAGCCGAAGCTCGCGCGATCTCCTAACAAGAAAAATATCCAATTTATGATTTTGAACCTTTTTTATTTATTTTTTATTTTTATATCTTTCATATAAAAATTCTCTTAATTACTAAAGAATTGAGGTCGGCCATCAATTTTGATATGTGATAATTCATCCCTTCATAATATATCAAATAAATAAAAGAAAGGAAAACAACTTTTTTGTGAGTAAATTTTATTAATCACCAAATTGAGAGATACGGCCCTACAGTACCATAGCAAAGGGACAAATTTTTTTTTTTGTAAGTAAGGGACAAAAACTTAAACTAGTGTAAAACCTCATTAATTACAAAAACCCCACTGAAAACATAACATTAAAGACTTAGGGCATGATCGAAATTATGTTAGGAAATAGGGCTTTTAAAATTAAAAGGAGTGTTTTAGTAAAAATTTTATTTTTAAGCTTTTTTTAAAAGTGTATTTTAACCATTTTTAAAGTGCGTTTGAGATTGTGATTTCGTAGACAATAAATACGATTTTAAATCAAATCGTAAAAATTGGATTGTTTAGAAACTGCGTTTTTAAAAAATTACGATTTGAAAACGCAGAAAAATCGCAGATAAATTGGTGCTTTTTTGAAAACGCGAAATTTTAAAGGCTAAATTACGATTTTAAAAAATAAACTACGATTTTACCAATGTTTAATTGCATTTTCAAAAATCACGTTTTCAAATCGCACTTTTTAAAATTGCACTTTTTGAAATCGCAATTCCAAACGGACATTAGAATAAAAAATTAAAGAAGTACTTTTGTAGTTTTTTACCAAACATATCAACTTTTTAGGTATTAAAAATACTTTTTAAACTCTCTAACGCAATACCAAATATACCCTTAGTCTGGCAGTCAACTACAAGAAACTTTCACCCAAATTTCTTATGTGACAATTTCCGCTATAAGAAGAACTTGCCACTTTATTAGGTACATATATATATTATCTTTGTTCTCTTCTTCTTCGTTATCTTCAATTACCCGCGCTCTCCTCATTATTTTAGTATCAAATCTTGCTTTAGATAGATGTGTTTCTTTGCCCAAGGATTTTTCTCTTGGATATTGGTTAAGTTTAACAAGGCTTCAAGATGCTTGTCAACAGGGTCTATAGCTCAGTGGTAGAGCATTTGACTGCAGATCAAGAGGTCACCGGTTCGAACCCGGTTGGGCCCTTTTTTTCTTGTTTTATTCTTTTTTTTTTTTTTTTTTTTTTTTTGTATAAAAAAAAAAAATTTAATTTTTAAAGGCTTTTTTTCTAATTTAATTTTAAAGGCTTTGAGATACGGTATTAAAGCCCCCTTCATTCATTAAGGGCTTTGGAATTTAGAGAAAGATGCTAATTAATGTAGCCCATATATACCAAAGCGTTGTTAAAAGGGTCTTAATTTCTTCTGACCCTAAAGATTAGTATACTTTAAACATTACTAGATTAATTAATGCTTCTTCAAAGGGTCTGATCTATCTTCTTTTTGGCTAAGTGGAATTTGGAATTTCTTATTGCATGGGCCGGAATGCATGTCTCATCAAGTAATGATACAAGTCATTTTTTATGTTTATTTTATGTCAACCAAAAGTGATATGGTTTTTAAAATCACCATTAAATCAAAAGTCAATAATCATCGATAATAAATTTAATAATAATTTTAAAAATCACATCACTTTTGATTGACACAAAATAAACATAAAAAATAACATATATAATTATTAGGTCTCATCTGGCTGGAAGAGACTTTATGGTCTTGTGAAGTTTAAGTACGTGTTTATATATATTTATGTACTACTAAAGATTTTTTGTTTTTATATATAAATAAGACTTTATTGCACAGCAAATAACAAAGAAAATACAAGGAGACAGGCTTATCACGGACTCCAACCACAACAAACAGACTACATGATCTGAAAGAGTCTATCAATTAAGGACATTTTACAGTTGATAGATTATTCTATAGTTTTTGTAAGGCTTTAGGGAAAATAAAAAACAGACATTTTGGAACAACTGTCGTCGAATGACGTAACTTCTTCATCAAGGAAACCAATACCAGATGATTCACAGATATACTTTTAAACTGCAGAAACTTTGGGCGACGAAACATGAGCCAGGAGCTCCTTGTCGACTTCAAATTTAGCCATGTCTTCCTCATCCAAGTTAATCCATACCTCTACTCCATTCCCCGACTTGGTGTCAAAGAAAGTAACTAGATTCGTGTAGATCAATTTCCCCGATCCCACCCACACAGGTTTACCCCACCCGAAATCCGCTTCAAAGACAGGAAACCTGCACAAGCTGGTGAAGGCCAAGGAGATCACCTCTCCTTTGCTGAACCTTTCCGCGTTTTCTCTGATAAAACCCAAGTGCCCATCACTCTCTCCGAAACGTTTCACGTAATTCACGTCCACTTTCCTAATCGCATCTCGCAGCGGAACAACAACGCTATGGAACCCATCCTCACTGTCGACACTGCGGGAGAGTACAGAGACTGTGGAAACGCTCATGTTTCCAAAATAATTTTCCGAAAGCGGCGGCTCCATCCTCGGACGCAGGTTCGCTATGCTAAAAACGGTGCAGATCTTATTGGGGTCCGCATCGGGTTGGGTGGCGGCAAGGAAGCGCACTCATTATGAAAGCCGACAAGGCCTCGACCCGAGTGGGTCGTGGGTATTCGATGTTCGGGTCGTCAGTGCTGTATTTGGCTCTTAGAGCGGCTACAGCAGACGTGTCAAAGACAAATCTCTTTATCACAATATTTTTCTTCCCCGTCTGCCCCCCGCTTAGACTACTTTGGCCAAGCAAAGGTAGGGGAGGGAAGATCTTGGCGGCCTCGAATCGTGGAGTTACTATGACGTCACCACTACCGCGAGCAATAGCAGAAAAAGTGTTGAGGAACAAGAAGAACGAGGAAGCGTCCATAACCTTGTGGGCGAAGACGAAACCGATGGCGATCCCACCACAGTTGAAGGAGGTGAACTGGATGGCTAAGGCTACTTCACTGACATGATCTTCCAGTGAAATGGGCAAGAACTTGTTGTTCTCAGCTGGGTTTGGATCCTCCAGAAATTCGGAAAGACTGCATTTGGCCTTGGCTTCCACGTAGTAGGCGCCCTCATCGTTGCAATCAACGTGAAAATTGTCCTTAACCCGTCCTGCTAGAGGGTAAAATCGGGTCAAGGCCTGGGATAAGGATTGCTTGATCCGGTCTTGGCGTTCTTCGTTGCTGAGATTAGCAACACCATGATCTCTGGGGTAAAAGAGAAGAAGAGGCATGAAAATGGAAGGCGTAATTTGATCAATGAAGGAGAGAGTGTGACGGCGGAGGTGGTCAGGGGTGGACGAAGAGGGTTTGATGGTGTCTGTGGAGATAACTTCGACGTCAACGTCCTTCATCGTGCTAGAAAATGGCTGCCGAAATTAACAGAGGTTTTATTAGTAGGTGAGGCTGAGAATGGCTGTCGGATTGATGAAAAACCAGCTAGGTCAGCATGGTTATATATATAGAGGTGCTACTGGGAAGCGGGGTTGTATACTTAATTAGAGATCAGGTGGACTATAGTACTGAAACTTTTTTGGGGAGCTATCGTTAATAAAATAATTTTTTTTTATCACGTTTTTGGGTTGGGGGTGATAAAAATATTATATTTATTTGAAATTAATCAAACTCATAAATTTTAAAATTAAGATGGCGTATCAAAATATTACATCAGGACATCGCTAACCATGTGGTTTAATGGTGCTCATGCATGTTTTTTATATTTACCACGATAATTATATAAGAACATTAGGAGTTGCTTTTCTTATATTTTCTTTGAAAGGTAGAGAATTAAACTATTTTTTTTAAATTTTTTTTTCTATTTAAATAAATTATATAATAATTTTCCTTATCATTTTTCTATACCATTTAAATATTCTTTAAATTAAATGCTATGAGAAAAAGAGACAAAAAAAAAAAAAGCGATTTAAATATTGTTTCAAATAAATACTGAAGAAAAGAGAAATCATTTTTATATTAAAGAGAAAGGTTACATTTCCTCCTCCGATGATTCTCTCATCCTCTTACTTTTCAAAATTATCATTGGATCTGTGGGTCCCAATGTAAGTCCACACATGAGGCTCACAGATCCAATGATAATTTTGAAAAGTAAAAAGATAAGAGAATAACGAAAGAATGATGTGTAGCAAATCTCTATATTAAAATAGAGAAATACTACATTTCTTCCTCTTGTCCATCTTCCATCATTTTACATTTTAAAATTACTATTGGATCTATAGGTTCCATGTGGGTCTATGCATGGAACCCACCGATCCAATTGTGATTTTGAAAAGTAGAATGATGAAAGAAGAATACAGGTAGATGCTGTAACATTTTCCATTAAAATAATGTTAAAAGAAGTAAAAGTAGTACCCTAAATTTAGGGTACCAATTTTAGTTCCCTTGATCTTCCCTTACTTTAGTGAACACCCAGAGAATTTGCTAGTATGTGCTAGTGCTCTAAGGATGACACAAAGGCTCTCAATTTCAAGTAAAATAGGAAGGAATTTAATAGTTAATTAAGATTAGATTTTATAAATTTAATAGTTTATATGTTTTCATATAGTAAATATGTTCTCACAATTTAAATAATGTGACATTATGTACCTCATTAATTAATAGAACAAAATAAAAGTTGGACAATGAAAAAAAGTGGAGATCGAGATCCTATTATAAAGCTCTCTGCTTAATTTCTTTTCTTAATCGGCAACCCTTGTGCCCTCAAACCAAAACATAGTCACCTGGCCTCTTCCTCACACCCTGTACTCAAAGACTCAATCCAAAATTAATATTAAGCAATAATTCCTAAGGTCGGTACGATGTCTACATCGCCCCTGATGGTAGGGTGCAAGAGAAGAACTGACCAGGAAAATAAAATATATGAGAGAAATATAAAGAGAGGTAGAACTAGCTTGAAGGTAGCTAGCTTTCAGTCTTCTTCTGGAGATGGTCGATGAACAAATATAGAAATGGTAAGATAATTATTTTGCCATCGTCGTCTTGCTCTTAACTTTTTTATTTTTTATTTTTTATTTTTTTTCTAATCGATTGATCTTGTAAGTCAAAGGTCTTCATCCACAAGCTTAATTGTCGCCGGGGAATTAAGCACCGCACGTACCCGTCAAGCGTTTGACATCTTTAGCATGGGTTGATGAATATAACTTCTTTTTTTACGTCGTGAATATATGTAACATTTTGACGTACAGATCAGGTTGAGTGCAAGAATAGGATTGAAAAAATATTTTGACAAAGGTGACAGGAGCTTGTTTAAGTTATCACACTAGCAATTAAAAAACCAAATCTAATCATGATCTTTCCCTAAATCCACCTGCCCCGCTAAGAAAAACAAAAATATTATCTCCATCAAAGTTGTTCAATGTCTTCCTTGCGGCATGCTGCAAGGCCGATTATGATTTTTTACAATTTTAAAGAAAGTGTAGATTCTTAAATTACGAATTTATGTCCTTTTTTTATATCAAGATTTTTTGAAAAATGCTATTTATTAAAGAAAGTGTAGATTCTTAAATAATTTTTTGTTCAAAGCTTTTTTTTAACAACATAGAAAGTAAAAAACTGATGAAAATATACTCAGTTCTCAATTATAATATGTCACCTTTTTAATATGTTGTATTTTTCAAACATTCCGACGTAAAAAAATTTCATAAATTGCATAATTTAAAAATCTACACTTTCTTTAAAATTTTTAAAAATCCTAATCCAAATTTTAGAGAAAATTTGGGAGTACCCTTGTTTCGAAATTGTGCATGTACATGTGCTGATAATTGACTGCTTTGAAATTGCATGTATACATCAAATTATGAAGCCAAATATACCTTCTTCTGTTGTTTTTTTTGTTTTTTTTTTTTTCAGAAAAAAAAAGTTAGCACTCAATCTGAAGCCACCGGATTCTGACTATTATAATTTATAAGCGATTTTTCTGACGTTTCATGTGATTCTTGTTTTCTGACATTTTATTACTTGTGCGATGATACATTTTTCCCATATTTTTAAAGAAATTATATAAATTTTCAAATTATGTTATTTTAGACCATTTCTTATATTAAATTTTAAAAAAAATTATCATTTATTAAAAATGTAATATGTTCTTGATAAAAATTATGTATGTTTTTATTTTTTATTTCCAAAAACTACTAAAAAATGGATCTTGATATTTGCAAATGATGATGGAGAGCCATTTATATATCCATGGCCTGGAGATTTATATATAGATCAGCGTTGATAGATGAAAGAAAGTCATAACAGAACATGAAATAATGTAATATAAGAATTTAAAATTTTTAAAAAATTTTAAAAAATCATTATCCTCGATTGTTGCCACATATCCAAATCTCCAAATCCGCTTTGCGCGGGGTTTGACTTAGGAAGTTTGCCTAATGCCGTCATCCACGGAATGCAATACTTAATAATTAAAAGGAGATCTCTGAAAAGGGAAGGCAAGGAAGTAGTAGAAATGTTGAAGAGGAGACAACCCGCTCAAGAACTTAAGACTGCGCGTCACGTGCTTGATCTAGCAATTTTGGACAATTGTTTTGATATAAGAAAAAGTCTATATATTCTTTTTAAGTTATCATTCAATTGATAATGTTTTTTTTAAACTTTCAATTGTAACAATGTTTTTCTCAAACTATAAAATTATTGTCAATGTCTCCCCTAAGGATAGAAATACCCTTAATAAAATTAAATAAAAAATTCTAAAAAAAAAACTAAAACTAAAAATTAAAAAAACAAAAAATATTATTATTATTATTATTATTATTATTATTTAAAAAAACACTACAATTCATAAGGGCTAGAAAAAACT